>JAJHZJ010000083.1:1825000-2071277 GCA_023548195.1 Bettongia penicillata ogilbyi
CTAAGTTGTATATTGCCTTAATTTCCTTCTCTGTAAAATGATGAAAGTGGGGAGACAGTAGGACAAAATAAAGAAAAAATAGAACTAGTTGTGGAACTAGAAGACTTGAATTTAAGTCTTGCTTCAGTTATCTACATCTTGGACAAGTTACTTAACCTCTCCAGCTTTTGGTTTCCTCATCTGTAAAAGTCTCCTTCTGTCAAAGCTGCCTTCTAGAAGGCACCTAGGTAGCTCAGTGGATAGAGTTCTGGGCCTAGAGTCAGGAAGACCTGAGTTCAAATCTGGTCTCAGACACTTACTAGCTGTGTGACCCTGGGCAATTCACTTAACCCTGTCTCAGTCTCTTTATCTTTCAACTGAGCTGGAAAAGGAAATGGAAAATCACTTCAGTATCTTTGTGGACAGTGGTATGTTTAAAGGGAAGTCCAGAGTCATTAGCATCTTTCAATGTGATTCAAGTAATCCCCATTCAATCTTCTGGCCCCCAGCTATTCCTGAGCGATCGACTCTATCTACATCCCTGACGTTCGCTTTTTTTCAGTTTCTTCTGAGAATAGGGCCTCCTCCAAGCACACAGGAATTAGATGTAGCTTTCTGGAGAAGAGAAAATGCTGGTTATTACTAGAGCAGTGGTAGGATAACTGAGTCCCTCCCTCCCTCCCTCCCTCCCTCCCTCCCTCCCTCCCTCCCTCCCTTCCTTCCTTCCTTCCTTCCTTCCTTCCTTCCTTCCTTCCTTCCTTCCTTCCTTCCTTCCTTCCTTCCTTCCTTCCTTCCTTCCTTCCTTCCCTCTCATCTCCCTTTCTCTCACCCTGTCTCTCTTCCTCTTTTCTCCTCTCCCTTTCTCTCTTTTGAGGGGATACCTTGGTGGGAGGAGACACCTGGGAAGTGATTTGATTCAGAACTTAGAACTGTTCAGATAATTCAGGGCTCACTAGAGTGGTTAACATCTTCAAGCTCTTTTAAGTCTGAATCAAAAGAGTCAGTGAATTATTCTTGATAGTTTTAGCTGGTATGGGACTTTAGATCCTTCTCTGTATTTTTTACTTTAACCCTTACAAGAGAGAAAAATAGGATATTATTTTAGATTGTAATATATACTTATCTATTCTCAAATTTGAAATTTTTGGTCTTAAAGTACATTTAAAAAATCAAAGTCATATCTTTTGAAAGGGAGCACTAAAGAAATTTTGGGGTAATGTTAAGAGCTAGTGGAAGGGTGGTTGCAGTAGAAAGAGCCTTGAAATGGAAGCCAGAGAACCTGGTTTAAATTCCAGTTCTATTATGACCCATGTGATTTTGGATGCCCTTTTCCTGGTCACAGTTTTCTTATGACAAATGAAAGAATTGAACTAACTGGTGTCTGAATTCCCTTCCAATTTTAAATCCTATGATCACTGTGAGCAAACAAATGGTCTTAAGTTTTAGGACTTCATATGCTCATATGTATCTTTGAATACTGAGTACTTCTCACATATGTGCTTGATTAAGTGACTCTCAAGATTAATCTTTAGGAAGGAGAAGGGAATATGTATTTATATAGTACCTACTATGTTCCAGGTACTCAAATATTATCTCATTTGATTCTTATTACAATTCTAGAAGTAGGTGCTATTATTTTTCCCATTTTACAGGTGAGAAAATTGAGGCAATCAGAGGTCAAATGATTTGTCCAGTGTCACACAGCCAGTAAGTGTCTGAGGTCAACATTTGAAATCAGGTCTTCCTGACTTCTTCTGACTTCAGGCCCAATATTCTATTCACTACCTGTTGTCACGGTGGAGAACCCCCAATATTCCTTTGGGATAATCTCTTTTTCCTTTACACTTATTCATCTAAAATGTAAACTGAATTGTGATTTTGATAATATAGAAAATAGAGTTTAGTTTCCGGTAACACAATTCTATTTTTCTGGGATTTTGTATCTGTCATTTTCCTCCATTTACAATCATACATTGTAATAGTCATCCAATTCAGCAAGACTGCCCCTCTATTTAAATTGTTTCTCAAGAGCCCTGTTATGAATAAATATTTTCACACAAATCTTCATATAAGAATTAGTCATTTAAAGGACCAGTTGAAGATGAAGACAATGGTGTTACAACCAAACATAACATCCTAGTACACAACCAATGGAGGCAAAAAAAAATCATTGAATATTACACTTTGTCAAACTTTGTTTTTTATTTCTGACTAATTTGCAGCAGTGCAAGTTGGACTACCAGAGAAACATGGAGCACAAGGCGCCATGTTACAAGAGACTTTAACACAGAAAAAAAGCATTGCAAAGAAGAACTTTAGTAAAAGATGCCATCAAAGAATTATATGACCAAAATGGATAGATGAATCACATAGGAGAGTGATGTATAACAAATGGTAGTCCATAGACTTTATGTACAGCCTTGGTATATTAAGAGAAAGTGAGGAAGGCTTCTAGTACAGTGAGTGTGTATGAATAAGAGATACCCTGATAGGTATAGTTAGGCTTCCATCTGTATCAGTGAAAGAAATGCATCTATGAGATCACAGAACTGTTGGAATGTCGGAGGAATGCAAACTTTCCTTCTAAAGTCACTGAATTTTGATTTAAAAATATTTTAAGTAAAAAATGCAACATTTAAAGGTCTGCTTCTACACTTACATGTATTCCTTATACACACATGTATATGTATGTATGTATCCTCTACAGGGAAAATGCTATCTTGTTTCCTCTTACATTGCACCAATTATATTCACCGCCCAAGATAATTTGTAGCTTAAGTAAGATAGCTTGGAACAATCTTTTGGGCTAACCAAAACAATCCTTCTCTTCTGCCATAGGAAGTTATGTTTTTATCTCTTTTCCCAAAAGGAAATTTAGAAGAAGGTTTCTAAAGGGCTTTATCTATTCAGTATTTACTCTCTTTGCTGTCTATGGCAAATGTCACATGGCATATGGTTTCCTTATGTGTGGTCTTTGAGACCATTTATTTAGTGAAATTATTCTGTACAAGAAATATTTGAACAACTTTTAATGTAATTCAACAAATATTAAGCAATTACTATGTGGAAATTATTTCACAAATGTTCTACTCTGTTAACTAGTGGTGGTGTGGATGTTAACCCTGAATTCTCATGGCCTTTACTTGAGTGGGAAACAAGGTTCTCGTAGGTTCTAGTAGGTTACCATTCAGATTGCTACAGGGCTAATCCTTATGACAGCCCACTGTCCAAAGCTTAGCCTACACACATATAGAGAAGTTCACAAGTAGATTGATCAATGAATGATACCACTGCACAATCATCTTCATGGATGAGAGACGAGCTAGGAATGTGGGATCCATTTCCTAATAGTTGCCTTGTAGAGTCAGAAATTTCAATTCAAAATATTAAGAGCAAAGATCAAGGTCAATAGCAAGTTAGAAGAAAGAATAAAATGAGAAACTTTGTATGTAATGGAAGCTACTCCAAGCTAACCTATTTAAACAATATGATGGTAACAAAAAGGGATGTGTGTGTGTGTGTGTGTGTGTGTTTGCTTATGCATGCATGTGCTTTTTAAAAGGGTTGTATGTATGAATACTGAAGTTAGCAAGGATGAGGAAAAGGGTTAGGGTAAACCAAGAAAGATGGCTAGCTATACAAGAGCAATTTAAATTACTTAGTGTCTACTTTGCATTGATTTTGTGTGTGTATGTATGTATAGAGAAAAAGAGGGTGTTTTCTTATCTCTTTCTACACTCTTTGCCAGACTTTCATCTCAGAAATAGAAGATAACCTCCTTGAAGGCAAGATTAAAAATAATTGCCTCTGTATTCTTTACACTGAGAATAGGACCTGGTACAAAATAGGCTCTTTTTTATTGTTGCTCTTTGTTTTGTTTTTGTGAGGCAAACAGGGTGACTTGCCCAGGGTCACACAGATAGTGACTGTCAAGTGCTGGACTTGAACTCAGGTCCTTCTAGCTTCAGGGACTGTGTTCTATCCACTGTGTCACCTCCCTGCCCCACAAAGTAGGTTCTTAATACTTTTTGAATTGAATTGTTACACAGGTGTTGAAAAATATCACTGCGGAGGAGGGAGGAGAAAATGGAAATTTAGCAGATGACAAAAAATTAGGGTGTGAGTGGTTGGTGCACTGTTAGATAATTTAAAGTCTAAACAAGGATAGATCACCGTGGGAAGTAGCCAAGAGAGCGTGTGATGGTCGTAGCGCCTAGAGAGGAGGGAGCTGACTGCCGCTTTCTAAGGGTGTGTGTGCGCATATATGTGTGTGCAGTTAATGGGAATGCTTTCTTTATGAGGGAACCATACTTCAATTATTGCTCCCAAATGGAATGTGCATGATGAAGAGCTCTAGGACACAGCAGGATTTGTTAACAGTAGAATTGAGTGGTGCAAGGAATAGCATATTTATCAGATTTAGGGAGAGGGGAAGAATTTTTGACTAAATAAGAGACTGAAAGCATTATGAAGTGCAAAATGGATAATTTTGATTACATTAAACTGAAAACTTTTTACACAACCAAACCCAATGCAACCAAGATTAGAAGGGAAGCAGAAAACTGGGAAAGAATTTTTGCAACTGTCTGTGACAAAGGCCTCATTTCTAAAATGTGTAGAAAACTGAATCAAATGTACAAGAATACAAGTCATTTTCCATTTGATAAATGGTCAAATGATATGAACAGGCAGTTTTCAGAGGAAGAAATTAAAGCTGTCTATAGTCATATGAAAAAATTCTCTGTCACTATTTATTAGAGAGATGTAAATCAAAACAACTCTGAGGTCCCACATCACACCAATCAGATTGGCTAACATGACAAAACAGGAAGACGATAAATGCTGGAGAAGATGTGGGAGAGTTGGAACACTTATTCATTGTTGATGGAGCTGTGAGCTGACCCAACCATTCTGGAGAGCAATTTGGAAGTATGCTAAAAGGGCTACAAAAATGTGTATACCCTTTCACCCAGCAACACTGCTTCTAGGACTGCATCTCCAAGAGATCATAAAAATAGGAAAGGGTACCACAAGTACAAAAATATTTATAGCAGCTCTCTTTGTGGTGGCCCAAAACTGGAAATCAAGGGTATGCCCATCAATTGGGAAATGGCTGAATAAATTATGGTATATGAATGTAATGCACTACTATTGTGCTGTAAGAAATGATGAACAGAAGACTTCACAGAGGTCTGGGAAGACTTATATGAACTGATGCTGAACAAAAGGAGTAGAACCAGAACTTTGTACACAGCAACAACCACAATGTGTGAGGACTTTTTCTGGTAGATTTAGAACTTCATTGCAATGCCAAAACTTTAAAAATTCCCAATGGTCTCTTAAGGTAAAATGCCTTCCGCATTCAGAGAAAGAACTATGGGATTCAATCACAGAATGTAGCAGATCATTTTATTTTGTATTACATTTTGGTTTGTTTTTATGATTTCTCCCATTCATTTTAACTCTTCTATGCAACATGACTAAGGTGAAAATGTATTAAATAGGAATGTATGTGTAGAGCCTATATAAAACTATATCCCATCTTGGAAGGGTGAGTGAGGGGAAAAATCTAAGCTGTGTGGAAGTGATTGTAGAACACTGAAAACAAAAAATAATAATAATATAAAAAAGCAGTAGAATTGATACGCCCCAGAACACAATAACAACAGAGGCAGAAGAAACATATGTAAAGAAGAGACAAGGGCTGTGCGGATAAAAATGAGGTATCTGACAAAAAATAATGGAGGAAAGTGATTTTCATCTTAATGTATATCAACTCTGAATTCCAGGCATGTGACAAATAGAAGGAAAGAATTTGTGAAAGAGGGCAGAAGGAGAAGAACGTTAGGATTTACAGCCCTTGAGCAAATTCAGTTAAGTGGTGATGGTTGTGGACAGAGATCCCAAGTCTGAGGAGGCCAATTTGTCTTGGGAGCAACTGGGCCATGGGAGAAGGATGAGGGGTGGGATGACATTCCAGGGTTGGACAAGGAAAGGAATATTAAACATGTTTGGTGGCATGGGGAAGCAGAAAGTTACCATAAGAAAAAGTGTGCCCCTTCTTCCATACCTGTATATCTGGGCAAAACCATGGGATTCCTATGGTAGTTACAGCTCTCAAGGGCAGTCCCAAAAATCTTATAGTCCATCCACCCAAATCTAATTAGAATATTTATATGAAGGAGCCTCCACCAAAAGAGGAAAGAGTAGAAGAAAGGAAAGTTCATTGACTGAATTTAGAAGACCTCAGTTCAAAATCTAACATTAAACTATGTGACCTTGGGTAAGTTAACCTCCATAGGTTTCAGTTTGCTGCCCTTCAGCGAGTCTGTATTATTCTAAAGCTATGATCCTATGGCATCCCCATCAGGCAGTCCTCTCAGTTATTTGTAACTTTCTAAGTCCTCATCAAGGATGAATTACCATATGCTTGTGATGAGTTTATCCCTTCTTCCCTTCATGACTAGAAGTAATTAGTGTTATTCACATAAGTTGTGAGTATGTGACAGACATATAATTCTTCAACTCTGTGAGGTTTCCTCAGAGGTGCCCACAGTTGACTTGTTTCCTAGCCAAAGAAAATGCCTAATCAAAATTGAAATTAAAAATGTCTAATCAAAATTGGAATATTTCCTAACTGAAAACAAACACCCTTCTGGCTATTTCTGGACTGCTACCTGATATCACTCGTGGTAGTTGGATGTTGTTGGCAAGTTGCAATCAGAGTAGGGGTTCTGAACCTTGATCTATAAACTTGGTTTTTTTTTCAAAGTTTGATAACTGATTTAAAAGGAATTGGTTTTTTAAAAAAAGGAATTGGTTTCCTTTGCCATGCTCTGCATTTTATTTTATGAATTTCAAAACATTTAATCTTACAGGGGGTCTAAAGACTTCCCCAGACTCCTAAAGTAACATATACATATATATATACATATATATATATAGTGTGTGTATATATACACATACATACATACATACATATATATATTACACAGGATGTAACTACATTAACATACCCCAAACATGACAATCTCTTAACTAGAGGGTACTTACGTGCAAGCTAATATGAAAAGTGATTTTCACAGCTCTATCTCCCCAGGCTCAGTATATCTATCTATCTATCTACCTATCTACCTATCTATCTATCTATCTATCTATCTATCTATCTATCTATCTATCTATCTATCTATATATCTATCTATCTATGTATCTATCTATCTATGTATCTATCTATCTATGTATATATATGTATATTATTTAACTCCATGGTTTCAATGAACTTTTCATAGAAAGTGGGATTATTATTTACAAATAAAATAGGACAAAAGCCTATTATCATGGAAGGAGGATTTCAGTGGTCCATAGAAGCCCTGGCAAATACTAAAGCGGAAAAATGATACCTTATCCTTCTAATTATCTAACATCCTTCATTACAATTTTATAAGATAGATGATTGTTTACAGAACGCATGAACTTGTAGCTAAGTCATTGTTACTTTAGAATAGAAAAGACATGCTTTACCATATTTGGGGGAGGAACTTTTCATAAATGTGTCTATATATATGTAGATAATACAAATAATATTATACAGTTATCCCTTCTGCATACCAATTTTTTCTATTGTATTTTGATTTATTTCAGGTCAGCATAAGAAATTAAATGGGAGTTTTTTTGAGTTTTATGGAAGCCACAGATGACATGTGAAAACCAGTAGATGATAGAAAAAGCTTAGAAACTCAAAAATGCATTAAAATATGTGCATAGTATTGTTATAGTTTATGACCAATGGTATATTGTGTGTGATGTGGCACCCCATCTGGCTTATTTAACTGAAATTTTATAATAAGGTTATAAACACCCCATTAAAGAAAAATAAAAAAAGTCATACTTCTCTGTTACAAAAGAGAGGTCTGAAAAATTTATGCATATTTTTCAGATTGTGGGGGTGCAGTACCCCTAATCCCCATGATAAGGAAGGAATAACTCTATATAATTAATATACATACTTTATAGAGTTCATAAAGATTCTATTTTTTCCTCTCTCTATGTACACACACAATATACATATACATGTGTACATATCCACATATACATACATACACATATGTGTGTATATACATACATATATAACCAATAACAATATTTTAAGATCACTTGCAGTGCAAAGAGAGCCAGATTAAGAATCAGACGATCTGGGTTCAAGACCTTTTCCTCTTTATTATGATCTGGTGTCTCTTGCCCTTTTTCCTCATCAAATGATGAGGTTGGGCTAGGTCATTATCCTTTGATCTTAAGAAGATATTTTTGAATTATAACACTGAGTAAGAGTTAACAAGCTCATTAGTTTTTGGAAACTCAAAAAAAAAACCCAGGATATTCTTTCAAATGTTATTGAGATAAATCACATAAGAAATTAAATAATTAATATTTAATTTAGTAATAAACCAAAACAACGGCCTCTTCTTGCACCTGGGGATATAAGTCCTAGTGTAGAACTGTCACTTCATTTTACCTAACCAAGTGAATGATATTTTTCAATAGGAATAGTCATCTCAGACTATTCCTATTTAGTTCAGAGAGAAAGTGACCGACACTATTGTCCAGAGCTGGAATTGGACTTCTCTGTTCAATTGTTACGCTTATTTCTTCCTCAGAGTATAATATCCATTTCACTGTCTTTACTCTTCCAGGTGTCAGACAGAATAAAAAACACCAGGAAATTATCAAAGAAATGCATGGTTTATTCTACAAGAGGTTGTGGGCAACTCTGATTACAGTCTGATCTTACAAAATTTTTCAGTGTGATCTCTAGATTCACAGAGTTTATTTGCGTTGCCTGATACTCCTGGTAGATACCAGGATCTTGTTCTACTCTCTGAAATGTAGAGTTTCCTGCAAGTCTTTGGAATATTCCCTACCACTCTCTGAGGTTCTTGTTATAATGCCCATTATCTATACAATGCTTTAAGGTTTGCAAAAACTTATATATTTCCTCTTATTTACTCCTCTAACAACTTTGTAAGGTAGGTCTTGCAGATGTAGGAGGATTTCAGTGGTCCATAGAAGCCAATACATGGCAAATACTGAAGGGGAAAAATGATACCTTATCCTTTTAATTATATAACATCCTTCATTATAATTTTATCAGATAGATGACTGATTACAGAACACATGAACTTTGTGTAGATGACTACATTAAAAGGAGAAACAGAGATGAAGCATGTCATATTTTCCACTCAAACTCAAATCCTGGGTAATTGGAACTGGGCTGAAGACAAAATTTTCCTTAAAAAGGGTTGCCAGCAATAGTTTAGTCAAATTAAAATGTGTAAGCCTGGCATACCGGCCAAACTGAGCAACTTTATAGACTGTACATATGCTCCAGTGAGGGTATGTACAAGGCATCATCTAAACATTTCACATTTCTGACTTTTGTCTCCCCAGACAGGGCTCTCTGCAGAGTCGGTGCTTAGTATTTGTGAAGCTCTATGTATTTTGTACATGGGGCACCACAATAGACCAAACCTCACAATATACTTCATTATTATGATGTATACTGTCATGATTATCTATATCAGATTTACCTCTGTCCTCCCTGAGAAGGCATCTAAAATAGGACAATACAAACATGTGCTCATAAACAATTCATCGATTCTGGTATAACCTTCCTTTGGGCATATAAAAAGTGGATATAAGATTGGGGAAGGGGCAGAGTGGACCTTATCAACAATTGGACAGATGACCAGGTCTCTCTTCCAATTTTGGCTTTGACCAAAGGAAATTTATTCAAGAGCAGAAATTTATTAACCTGGAATTTGTGAACCTTCTTAATATTTTGATAACTATATTTCAGTAAAATTGTCTTCCTTTTTAAACCCTATGTATTTTATATGTTTAAAAACATTGTAGTAAGAATGGATTTATAGGCTTTCAGAGTGGTCTATCACACAGAAAACACATTAAGAACCACTGTATTAGAGCACCCCTATATAACATTAAGGACAGCTAGGTGGCATAGTGGATGGAGAGTCAGCCCTGGAATCAGGAGGACCTGTGTTCAAATGTGATGTCAGACCTAGTAAGCACTAGCTTTGTGACCCTAAGCAGGTCACTCAATACTGTTTGCCTCAGTTTCCTCATCTGTAAAATAAACTGGAGAAGGAAGTGTCAAATCACTCTAGTATCTTTGCCAAGAAAACCTGAACGGAGTCATGGAGATTTGGACATAACTGAAAAGATTTAATAGCAACGAAATATAACACTGACTCACTGGACAATTTTCTTTCCAACTCAAGTAGTTGCCTTCAGAGAGCTCTGAGGCACTACTAGTTTTTATTATCAACACTCATAAAGCTATTCCTTTAATGAGAATAATTTTTTCTTGAACAAGAAGCAGCCTAGGTAAGGGGCTGAATCCTTTAGAAGATGCCCTAAAAACAGTTTCTTTTCCTGTGTTCTAGACTTTGACACTTGATTGTAACCTCTTGGTTGTATTTCCACCAATTAGCCTGATCTAGATAGCAAAAGACAATTACTTGTATTCTAAGTATAATGCATTCTCCTACTCTTGCCCCTTCCCCTTTCTGGGGGAAACCGAGAGTGAGAGAGAAATCCTGGAAAAGCACTATCCAGTCAGAAATGATATCAAATCTTTAATCAAAGTTCCTGTAACTCAGTCCTGATCTTCCTCAAATGGATGAGGTCCTCAAATGCTTTAGTGAAGTTATAGACCTTGGATGGTGGCTCTCATTTTATTTCACATTGCCATCATCATGAATAAAGGGGAACTGAACATTTTTTTGTGGAATTATGGCCTCTCTGACTGTATGGCTTGTATTTAATGATGATATTCATTGATAGAATTACCATTCCAGTTACTTTTTTTCCAGGGAAAAGATCTGTGAACTAATTTCTCATTTGATTTCTAAAAGGAATATGTTCTTTTTTCAGTGGCCATAGCTCTTGCTCCACACACTCATTAATTGGTAGTTCCATCTCACAGGCAGGGAGATATTTATTAGAGATGGAACCATGGCACCTTGAACCACTGGCCTTTGTAAACTTTTGGAGGCACAAGTAGGAGGAGTCAGGGGCTTGAAAGGTAAATTTCAAAACAATGGCATATTGTGTGATTCCTGATATGGCACCCCATCCTGCAAACTACAGGGACTTTGGACTTCTCTAATAGGGCAAGTACAGTGTTTGAGCACATTTTTAATGGTTCAAATAGTTAAGGGTTGTAGTATTCATAAAACATCCAGTAGAATGGCAACATGTTTCTGCCTTTCTCCTACATCCTAAATACTATGTCTTTGCATAGAGTAGGAATTATTCCTTTGAAGTTAAGCCTTAGGATATTTCTAAGGTCCTTTCCCCTGAAACTCAACAACCTAGTTGAATGGATGACACAGAGGAGTTGAGATTAAAACTTTTGCAACCCATTCCTGTTTAGACTAGTTAACAGTAGCAGCAACATAGCTGAAACTAGGGTTAAAATAGCCTGCTTAACAAGTCACATATACACCATGTCATAGTGTTTACCCCACTGTTGTTTCCTGTTATATTTTCAAATGAATCCAACTAGCATTTAGAATGCATCATTGGCTAGGAAAAAAATTAATCACCCTGTTCCTTATTCAGAAATTCAGCATCAAGATGTAACAGACTGATTAAGAGAAAAGTGGACGTGAATAAAAGCTGCAGAACACACATTAAACTTTAATTACGACAGAATCATCTACAACATGGAGCTGACATGTGGAGCTGTAATTACAGAGAGGTTGCAGTGTTCTTCCAGTGGCTGAATTCTTCTGGGGCACTGCTAGGGCTGGACCCTTGACATGGTATTACATGAGCTATACCGAAGTTATTCTACTGTCCTGTGTGGTTATTCTGTTCTTTCTTTAAGTACTGAAAAAAAACCGGATGCTATCATGCTGATATATTTGGTATGCTGGTGTGAAGATTTTGTGAAAACACATTTGAAACCTCATATAATTTAATTAGATAAAAAAGAAAGTCTGGGATACCTTCTAGGGGAGAAATGGCATGTAATTGCTCCTATCAATCACAAAGTAGTCATCAAGGTCCATAAGATATGTTTATTTAAATGTGTTTGTGTTTGTGTGTGCATATATACACACATATACATATGTATATATTTATCTTATAATTTAATTTCTTCCCTCTCCTTGCAGACCCTGTCCCTGTATATATTTAGATATATGTATACACCTTATAATTTAATTGCTTTCCTCACAGGAATTGATATCCTGTCAAGATGAGGCATTGCACTGCTTTATTTTAATGAGGGCAGAACTGGCTGATGTGCAGTCTAAGTAGGGCTTACTCCAAAATATCTTCCCCCAAAGGCCAAGCAGCATCATGTGAGAGTGGAAAGAGTATAGAACCCTGATTAGGGAGATTCAGATTCTAATCCAAATTCTACCCTAAACTAGTTTTGTGACCTTAGACAAATTCTCTCATCTCTCTGAGCTTCAGTACAAGATGAGGAGGTTGGAATAAATACTCAATCCATCAGTCAATAAGCATTTATTAACTGCTTGCTATGTACCAGGTGCTATGCTAAATGCTGGCAATATAAAGAAATGTATAAATGATCTCTGCCTTGGAGGAGCTAATGGTTAGATAGGGGAGACAACATGTAAGTTGCATGGTATGTAAAAATAGGTACAAATGGATATAAAGGCAATCTGAATGGGGAAGTCACTAGTGTGTGTGCTTGAGGGAGCAGGCCCAGAAAGGACTCTTGTAGAAGGAGATTTAGGCTGAGTCTTGAAGTAAGTCAGAGAAATCAAGAGGTAGACTTGAAGGGGCAACACAATCCTGGCATGGAGGCCAGGCAGTGCAAGGGCATGGAATTGGAAGATAGTGTATTGGGTCTGAAGACTATTAGTATGCCAGTGTAGCTGGATTGTAGAGTGAGAAGAGGAAGTGGAAAAAGACTAGAAACATAAAAAGTTGCCAGATTATTAAGAACTTTAAATGCCAATGAGTCAAGTTAGCAAGCCTTTATGAAGCACCTACTACGTAGTCATTGGGTACATAAAACAAAGCAAAAACAAAACAAAAACAAGTGCCCTTAAGGAACTCACAGTCTAATGGAAGACTTTATATATCCTGAACATAGTCCGTGTTTTATTGAAATGTCACAGTGTCAGAAATTCACAGGGTTGTATGATTAAAAATAGTTAAGAGCTGAACAGAGCTTCAGAGGTCATTTAGTCCAAGCCCCTCATTTTGAAATTGAAGCCCAGAGAGGAGCATTGATTTTTCTGAGGTCATATTGACAAGTGGCAGAGACAGTCAGTCATTAAGCACTTATTAAATGCCTACTAAATGCCAGTCATTGTGGTAATTCCAAGGAATATATTAAAAAAAAAAGACAATCTCTGCCCTCAAGAAGCTTACAATTTAATGAGGGAAGAGATACATAAACAGAAGTTCAAAAGGAGGGGATAGTAGGGAAGTGCCCTTTGTGGGATCATGGTAGAGAAGTCCAGAGGAGTGTAGCCATGTGAGAAATGAAGAGGCAAGTTTCTTTACATTCAGTAATCTTTCTAGCTGCTGTTACTTATTCTTTGGGGTTAAAGGCAATACATATCTCTAGAAAGTTATGTTAAAATGCAAACGTATTAACTAGAAGGAATAATTGTCACCCATTATTAGCATGAATTATTTTATTAGCATGAATGTTAACATAATTGAGGGAATGAGATTTTAAGGGACTGAGAGATAAATCTGAGACCAAGAGCTACCTTGAACAAATATACTATATAGGAGGATATTTCCCTCTGTTCCATACCCAGATTACGACTGATTTCTCAAGTTTTGAAAGACTGAGCATAACAGGGTCCATGCTTTAGGTACTCTTCCCTAATCAACTGGCTTCTCAGTATTGAGTTATTCCAAAGGTGGGAATATGCAGCATGGGCATGGCTAGGAAGGGCTTGAAGTTAGATGAATGATCACCATGCAGAGCCCAGAGTCTCAGAGATGCAAAGATGATAAAGTTATTGCATTTCATCCAGCTGTTTATCTGAAAGGTACCAAATAAGCTTGTTCCTAGTTTCTTTATCTCTAAAAGAGTAACAGTAGTGATTCTATATATATGTAAAAGAAAGTTTCAATGATAGAGAGTGTCTAGAAAGGACAATGGTTCTAGTATATGCCAAAAGAATGTCCAAGATGAGGGTTTAATAGAGGAAGGCAAAGAGAAAAATACATACTTTGTGTATTTTATTGTAATTTTGCTCTGAACTAAGGTATACATATGGGCAGTGGACCTGGATCAGGAGTCAAGATGAACTGAGTTCCAGTTTGGCCTCAGGTATTTACTATACGACCCTGGGCAAGTTACTTGCCTCAGTTTCCTCATATATAAAATGAAATAGAGAAGGAAATGGCAAACCACTCCAGAATCTTTACCAAGAAAACTACAAATGGAGTCATGGAGAGTCAGACATGACTAAGAGATCAATAACAACAAAAGCAGGCCTCTGTGTGTGGCGGCAGTGAATAGGATACTGACTTAAAGTCAGGAAAGAGTAAAATAAATCCCGCCTCTAACACTGACATTGCCATACAAAAGTCACTTCAGGGGAGGAGCCAAGATAGCAGAGTAGGAAGACACACATACGCTAGCTCCGAAACCACAGCCTAGCAAATATCTGTAAAGAAGAACTCCTAACAAATTCTGGAGTGGTGAAAGACACAGAACAATGGAGTGGAGAAGATTTCTGTTCCAGAGAGACCTGAAAAACCGTCACCAAAGGTCCATTGCACACCGGACCCAGAGCAGAGCCCAGCCCTGCCCTGGCCGCAGGGCACTGAGAGGAGCAGATCTGAGCAGGCTTCAGGGACAGAATCTCCGGCAGCCACGCAGTTCCCTCCAACCACAGGCACACAGGTCAGTGAGAGAGACAGTTTGGTGGGTTGAGAGGAGAGCGGGGTGTCTCCGTAACTCAGGCCACCTTGGGAGGCAGCAGCAAAGGCAGCAGCAGAACCGGGCTCCCAAAGCAGACAGGAGCTCAGATCCATTGTTGAAGGTCTCTGCATAAACCCTCTGAGGGAACTGAGCCTCTTGTGGCGGCCCTAAACCTACCTGGAATCTCACACTGAATAGCAGCCCCGCCCCCATTGAAAACCCTGAAGCTGGGGAGCAACATTTGAATCTCAGACCCTAAGCACTAACTGGGTGTGTCTGGAGGCCAGGTGGCTGTGCAGAGGAATCTCAGAAGTCAAGTAACTGACTGGGAAAATGCCCAGAAAAGGGAAAAAAAATAAGACCATAGAAGGTTACTTTCTTGGTGAACAGATGTTTCCTCCTTTCTTTTCTGATGAGGAAGAACAATGCTTACCATCAGGCAAAGACATAGAAGTCAAGGCCTCTGTATCCCAAACATCCTAAATAGATATCCAATGGGCTCAGGCCATGGAAGAGCTCAAAAAGAATTTTGAAAATCAAGTTAGACAGGTGGAAGAAAAACTGGGAAGAGAAATGAGAGCAATGCAAGCATGAAAAGCAGGTCAATACCTTGCTAAAGGAGACCAAAAAAAATGCTGAAGAAAATAACACCTTGAAAAATAGGCTCACTCAATTGGCAAAAGAGGTTCAAAAAGCCAATGAGGAGAAGAATGCTTTAAAAAACAGAATTAGCCAAATGGAAAAGGAGGTTCAAAAGCTCACTGAAGAAAATAGTTCTTTAAAAATTAGAATGGAACAGATGGAGAATGATTGACTTTACGAGAAACCAATAAATCACAAAACAAAAACAAAAGAATGAAAAAATGGAAGATAATGTTAAATATCTCATGGGAAAACAATTGACCTGGAAAATAGATCCAGGAGAGACAATTTAAAAATTATGGGCCTACCTGAAAGCCATGATCAAAAAAAGAGCCTAGACATCACCTTTCATGAAATTATCAAGGAAAAGTGCCCTGATATTTTAGAACCAGAGGGCAAAATAAGTATTCAAGGAATCCACCAATCACCTCCTGAAAGAGATCCAAAAAGAGAAACTCCTAGGAACATTGTGGCCAAATTCCAGAGTTCCCAGGTCAAGGAGAAAATACTGCAAGCAGCTAGAAAGAAATAATTCCAGTATTGTGGAAATACAATCAGGATAACACAAGATCTAGCAGCTTCTACATTAAGGGATCAAAGGGCTTGGGATAGGATATTCCAGAAGTCAAAGGGACTAGGACTCAAACCAAGAATCACCTACCCAGCAAAACTGAGTATAATACTTCAGGGGAAAATATGGTCTTTCAATGAAACAGAGAACTTTCAAGCATTCTTGATGAAAAGACCAGAGCTGAAAAGAAAATTTGACTTTTAAACACAAGAATGAAGAGAAGCATGAAAAAGTAAACAGTAAAGAGAAGTCATAAGGGACTTACTAAAGTTGAACTGTTTACATTCCTACATGGAAAGACAATATTTGTAACTCTTGGAACTTTTCAGTATCTGGGTAGTTGGTGGGATCACACACATACACACACACACGTGCAAGCACACGCAGTGACAGAGAGCACAGAGTGAATTGAATAGGATGGGATCTTATCTTAAAAAAAATGAAGCAGTGAGAGAGAAATGTATTGGGAGGAGAGAGGGAGAAATGGAATAGGAAAATTATCTCTCATAGAAGAGGCAAGCAGGAGACTTTTTAGTGGAGGGAAAAAGAGGGGAGCTGAGAGAAAAACATGAAGTTTACTCTCATCACATTTGACTAAAGGAAGGAATAAAATGCACATTCATTTTGGTATAAAAACCTATCTTACAATATAGGAAAGAGGGTGAGAGGGGGATAAGCAGGGTGGGGGGATGATGGAAGGGAGGGCAGTGGGAGGAGGGAGCAATTTGAAATCAACACTCTTGGGGAGGGACAGGATCAAAAGACAGAATAGAAACAATGGGGGTCAGGATAGGATGG
Source organism: Bettongia penicillata ogilbyi (assembly GCA_023548195.1). Classification (NCBI taxonomy): domain Eukaryota; kingdom Metazoa; phylum Chordata; class Mammalia; order Diprotodontia; family Potoroidae; genus Bettongia; species Bettongia penicillata. Next base: position 1,841,938 of record JAJHZJ010000083.1, read on the forward strand.
AGGGAAATATAGTTAGTCTTACATAACACGACTATTATGGAAGTCATTTGCAAAACTACACAGATATGGCCTATATTGAATTGCCTGCCTTCCCAAAGGGAATGGGTGAGGAGGGAGGGATGGGGAGAAGTTGGAACTCAAAGTTTTAGGAACAACTGTTGAGTATTGTTCTTGCTACTAGGAAATAAGAAATACAGTTAATGGGGAATACACAGTTATCTGGCCGTACAGGACAAAAGAGAAGATGGGGTAAGGTAAGGGAGGAATGATAGAAGAGAGGGCAGATTGGTGATAGGGACAATTAGAATGCTCAGCGTATTGGGGTGGTGGGAGGAGATAAAAGGGGAGAAAATTTGGAACCCAAAAGTTTGTGAAGATGAATGTAAAAAGCTAAATAAATAAATTTATTAATAATAATAAAAAAACAACAGTCACTTCAGCTCTGACGGTCAGAAAGATAGCAAGAGTATATCAGACAATAAAACGGTTGTTGCCAAGTTCAATTAAAAGAATATATTTATTTATTTTTTTTATTTTTAAGGCAATATATAAATGTCTTATTATTCTTCTCATTTTTACCCATAGATTTTAGTTCGAAACGGTCCTAGGACAAGTAACTATCATGCTGTCATTCTTTTATCCTTAACGTTCTGTGGACTATTCTCAAGTGGATAAAATAATGACTTTTGGAAATTGAATAAAACTATTGGGCTGTAAGCTCAGTTATTATCATTAATAATATAGTGCCATTACTATTTTATTTAGCCACTTTTGAGATGTCCTTCACTCCTCCCTCAGGGGGCCAGAATTTAAAGAGAAGCAGTTAATATGTAGTCAGTGGGTAAGGAGCTTGCTGACAGTAAGCTTTGTTAAACACTGGAAGGAGGTCCCAAGGCACCTTTTGGCTCCTTCCCTGGAAATTCTGAAGGGTAGAGTTTTATTTTAAGCATGGAAAGAAAGATGGAGAACTGGTCACTCAGCTTTTCTTCCAGACATATTATAGTTCTATTTCTTCCCAGCATACTGTATTCTGAATATAGTTTTATGAACCACATGATCTTACCTATTATGTTCATTTATTTCATTGCTCTTTTTATTTGCTATAGTAACATTGTTTAAAGCTGTAAAACTCAGGTAAACAGCAAACACTGACACATAGACCTTAATGCCTTTTCCTCAACAGAATTCACAGTACTGCTTAGCAGGCTGTAATTTCCCATCAGAGGACTTCCCTTCTTAATTTTCAGTTCATTTGAAGCTCATTCAGAAAGACTGTTTTAATATACTATTTCAAGGTAGCAGATAAATGTTATATTTTTCCTGACAACTCAGCAGTCCATCCACCTGGTTTGCAATTACTTTCAGCATTGTCCTTAGTTCCTCATTCTGGGGCTGAGTGATGGTTATTCGAAACTGAATAGTTGTATGTGCTAGAAAAGTAACATTGGCTTCTACAGCTTTTCTGCAGGTAAAGGGTATAATGGATATTGTTGAGACAGGAAGTAAATAAAAGGAGCTTCAGTCCTATATGAAGAGTAATAGACGAAAGGGAGAAAATGGAGCTGTGGTGACAGGTGTGGAATAAATCATGTTAATTCTTTGCCAGTGGACTCAGAATATATACTAACCTAAGAAGATATAGCTGGGTAGACAGAAGGGTCTACTAACTCTTAACAGATGGGGTTTGACATCAACTTGATTCACCTATTTCAGTATGTGTGATAAACAACATGAGCCTTCCTCTCCTGCTGTGGCCCTCCAGACAATTAATGAGACTTGTTTTGTGGCAATGACCATGGGTAATAATGAGATGCCATTAGAATCAGTTTTCTGATAGAAGTTGGAGTAAGTGAAAAAACACTGGAGAAACTGAGGAAGAGTCATGGAAAACTCCCTATTTAATATGAAAATAGGTATGACAGGCATACTTGTCAGATCTTAAGGCCAACATATTGAATTGAAATGTGTTTGTGACTCCTGCCAAAAAGGGAAATGAAACCAATTCAACTAAATTCAGAAAATATTTATTAGGTATCTAGTAAGTGACAGACATTATTGATTTAAATTGTAAACTTCATATTTGCATAACCCACCTCTGCTTTTTGCATCAGCTTATCTCTATCATTTTTAACCAAGTTAATTTCACACTACCTGTGTGGATTAGGAAGAAAAAAATGAATAAAACTAGAAGCACTTGATAAAAACATGCCTTTGAAGATGCGAAGTTTTCAGGGCATGCTTTCAAACTAAATTTTGATAAGCACTATTTATTTTGTTAAGAGTTCTTTGAATGCATAAGGCAATGTTCATCCACTGATCTTATTAATATTAATTCACTAGTTCTTACAACATACCTAGATGGCCTTACTTTGCCAGTGTCTTCTCTCCATTAACATGGCTAACAAACCAAGTTCAAGTTCTCATCACCTCTTTCCTGGACTATTTCAATGAACTTCTAGTTTACCTCTTTGTCTCTAGTCTATCTGTCTCCCTCTTCAATCCATCTTCCATAAAGATACCAAGTCAATACTGCAAAAGCTCAGGTTTGATCATGTCATTTGCAAGTTTATAAAGCACTAAGTGACTTGTTATTACCTCTGAAGACAAAACAAATTCTTCTATTTGTTATTTTAATTCTTCTACAAGCTGACTTTAACCTGCTTCCCTGTTCATTTGTTATTTTCAGGCATGGCGACTCTTCAAGACCATATTTAAGATTTTCTTTTTTTTCAATGTTTATTTATGTTTAGTTTTCAACATTCATTTCTACAAAATTTTGAGGTCCAAACTTTCACCTCATCTCTCTCCTCCCCTCACCCCATAATGCCTTGCATTCTTATTACCCCTTGCTTCAATATGCCCTCCCTTCTATCACACCCCTCCCTTCCTTTATCCCCATAATCTCTCTTTTTTGTAGGGCAAGATTGATTTCTATACCCCATTACCTGTATTTCTTATTTCCCAAGTGTATGCAAAAACAATTATCAATATTAGTTCCTAAAACTTTGAGTTCCAACTTCTCTCCCTTCCTCCCTCCCCACCTGTCCTCACTGAGAAGGCAAGTAATTCAATATAGGCTATATATGTGTAGTTTTGCAAAAAAACTACCAAAATAATTATGTTGTGTAAGATTAACTATAGTTCCTTCCATTCTATCCTGCCCTCCATTTATTCTATCCTCTCTTTTGACTTTGTCTTTCCCCAAAAGTGTTTACTTCTAATTACCCCCTCCTCCAATTTGCCCTCCCTTGTATCATCCCCCCTACTCCATTTATCCCCTTTTCCTCCACTTTCCTGTAGTGAAATATAGGTTTTCATACCAAATTGAGTGAGCATGTTATTCCCTCCTTAAGCCAAATGTGAAGAGAGTAAGCTTCACTTTTCCCCTCTCAACTCTTCTCTTTCCTCCATTGGAAAAGCTTTTTCTTGCCTCTTTTATGAGACATAATTTGCCCCATTCCATTTCCCCCTTTCTCCTCCCAGTATATTCCTCTCTCAACCCCTTAATTTTATTTTTTTAGATATCATCCCTTCTTATTCAACTAATGCTGTGCTTTCTCACTCTCTCTCTTACTCTCCATACATACATACATATATGTATGTTTGTGTGTGTGTGTGTGTGTGTGTGTGTGTGTGTGTATAATCCCTCCAACTACTCAAACACTGAGAAAAGTCTCAAGAGTTACAAATACCATCTTTCCCTTTAGGAATGTAAACAGTTCAACATTAGAAAGTCCTTTATGATTAGTCTTTGTTGTTTACCTTTTTCATGCTTCTCTTGATTCTTGTGTTTGAAAATCAAATTTTCTATTCATTTCTGGTATTCTCATCAAGAATGCTTGAAAGTCCTCTATATCATTGAATGACAATTTTTTTTTACTTGAAGTATTATTATAAGTTTTGCTGGGTGATTCTTGGTTTTAATCCCAGTTCCTTTGACTTCTGGAATATTATATTCCAAGCCCTTTGATCCCTCAATATAGAAGCTGCCAGATCCTGTATTATCATGATTTTATTTCCACAATACTTGAATTGTTTCTTTTTAGCTTCTTGCAATATTTTCTCCTTGACTTGGGAACTCTGGAATTTGGCTACAATATTCCTAGAAGTTTCTCTTTTTGAATCTCTTTCAGGAGGTGATCAGTGAGTTCTTTCAATATTTATTTTGTCCTCTGGTTCTAGACTATCAAGGCAGTTTTCCTTTATAATTTCATGAAAGATGATGCCTAGGCTCTTTTTTTGATCATGGCTCCCATAATTATAAAATTGTCTCTCCTAGATCTATTTTTCATGTCAGTTGTTTTTCCAAGGAGATGTTTCACATTATCTTGTATTTTTTTATTTGGTTTTGTTTTGTGATTTCTTGGTTTCTTAGAAAGTCATTAGTTTCCATCTATTCCATCCTAATTCTTAAAGAATTATTTTCTTCAGTGAGTTTTTGAACCTCTTTTACCATTTGGCTAATTGTCCTTTTAAAGCATTCTTCTCCTCATTGACTTTTTGGACCTCTTTTGCCAATTGAGTTAGACTATTTTTAAAGATGTTATTTTCTTCAACATTTTTTTGGGTTTCCTTTAGCAAGATGTTGCCTCACTTTTTATGATTTTTTGCATCGCTCTCATTTCTCTTCCCAATTTTTCCTCCACCTCTCTAACTTGATTTTCAAATTCTTTTTGAGCTCTTCCATGACCTGAGAGTATTGCATATTTATTTTGGAGGCCTCTAATTATAATTATTATTCTTCCTCATCCTAAAGGATGGAAGGAAATACCTGTTCACCAGAACCTTCTGTAGTTTTATTTTTTTCCCTTTTTTGGGCATTTTCCCAAACAGTTACTTGACGTTTGAGTCCTTTGACAAGAGGGGGGCATACTCTGGGGACCTGTAAGTTCTCTGTTCATCTAGTGTGGCACAATCAAGGGAGAATTTATTCCTCTCCTGGACCGAGCAATGGTTTGGGAGCTACCAAAGCTTTTCTGCCCAGGATCTGCAAGTAGAATTCACTTTCCAGAGCCTCCACCAGCTCCACTCAGAGCTGAGACCCAGATTAGTGGTTCAATTCCACCAGGGTGAGGGTGAGGGCTCCAAAAATGGTTGCTGCTACTGCTGCCCAGCACTGTCTCCTCCTCCTCTGCTGCTGCTGCAGCTGCCTGGGGCCTGGATCAGGGAAGGAACTTCCTCCCTTGTCACCCAACTGAAAAAGCTTTCTCATTGACCTTTGAAGTTATCGTTGGCGATTGTGGGTTGAGGGATCTGAGAACCATCGCTATTGCTGGGGATTCTGCCCCCCAAGGCCTGTTCCTGGTCTTCTCCCTATTGCACCATGTCATCCAGCCCATGCTGGGCTGCAATTTGCTCAGCTCCATGCCCTGTGGGATATACCTTTCCTGTCGACCTTCCAAGCTACCTTGTGCTGGAAATCTATTTCTCTCTGTTGTTTTGTGGCTTCTGTTGCTCTAGAATTTGTTTAGAGTAATTTTTTCACAGGTATTTTATGAGCTGTGGGGGAAAAGTTAGAGTATGTGTATCTTTCTATTCCACCATCTTGGCTCCGCCCCCTATTTGAGATTTTCTTGGCAAAGATAGTGGAGTGGTTTGCCACTTTCCTCTCCAGCTCATTTTATAGATGAGCAAACTGAAGATTAAGTGACTTGCCCAGGGTTACACAGTTAATAAGTGTCTGAAGTCAGATTTGCCCTCAGGAAGATGAGTCTTCTGGACTCCAGGCCAGACACTCTATCGCCTGTGCCACACAGCTATCCTAACCTATTTCTCTAGGTTTATTTAATATCCTTACTCTTAGCCCAAATGACTAATGCGGTGTTTTTAAATTAAACAAAAATAATGAGAGCCTCTCTTTTGTCTCCATATCTTTGCATAAACTTATCCTCCTTGGAATGCACTGCACTCCTTCCTTTTTGAATCCCCACTTTCCTTCTCTGCTTATCTCATGTGCCTTCTCCTAATTACACCAACACCCTAGTTGTCAGAGTTCCACTCCAATGTTCTATATTCTATATATGTTCTATGTTCTATATTCCCCACTTCCTCCCTTTTCCCCTCCTTCCATGTGTGCATGTGTGTGTCTAAAAGAATATATATATATAATACATATGTGTATATATATATATATATATATATATATATATATATATATATATATATATATATATATCTACCTGTTCACCAAGAAAGTAACCTTCTATGGTCTTATTTTATTTCCCCTTTTTTGGGCATTTTTCCCAGCCAGTTACTTGACTTCTCAATCCTTTGTCAAGAGGAAGATCCGTGTGCTCCTCCTCCCCCTAGGATGGTACTCAGGGCTGAGATTCAGATCAGCTCCTCAATTCCTCCAGAAGCTTTAAGCTGAGCCACCCGAACAATAGACCCAGGCTGGTTCAGTGCCCACTGTAGCCATCCACTGCTGCCACCTCTGCCACCATGTGGGATCAGTGCTGGGGGGGACCCTGCTTCTCTCTCCCCCAGATAAGAAAGCCCTCCTACACTGACCTTTGACGCTTTCTTTGTTACTTGTGGGTTGAGGGATCTGGGACCCTCCCTGCTGGGGAATTCTGCCCCAGAGGCCTGTTTGTTCCTGTTCTTCCTTGTGCCATGTGGCCAGGGCTGGGCTCTGCACCACTCAGTGTCCCTTGGGACAGACTTTTCCTGTTGGCCTTCCAGGTTACGTTTGGCTGGAAATCTCTTTTACTCTGTTGTTCTATGGCTTCTGCTGCTCTAGACTTTGTTGAGAGTCATTTTTTATAGGCATGTTGTGGGCTGTGGGGGAAGCACTAGAGTATACGTGTCTTCTCCTCCACTACCTTTTAAAATGTTCTTTATGGCCATGAAACAATACTTAAATAATTGAAGAAATATTATCTACTGCTGACTTGGATGTGTCAATACAATAAAAAATGTTAGTACTCTCTAAATTAATTTACAGATTCTGTGACATCATTCAAACTGCCAAAGGACTACTAAATGGAACTAGATAGATTTATAACATATCCATCTGGAGGAGCAAGAGGTAAATAATTTTAAGGAAAATAATGAAAAATGTGGTAATAAAGGGGGCTGACTAGTATAAAATCTTAAAGAAAAATTATCCCAAATGGTATTGGTTTAAAAAAGAAAAAAAAAAGGTTATCATTGGAACAGATTATGCAATCAAGATTTGGAAGCAATTGAGATATGAAAGTGTTTAATAAACCAAGAACACAAACTAACTGGGTAAGAACTCACTAGTTGACAAAAATCTGGGGTTATTAGATTATAATAACAGTCTGGGAGAAATTAGTCTTAGCTTAAACATCTCGAACACACCACAGTAAACTCCAAAATAATATGTGACCTAGATATAAAAGGCTATGTCATAAACAGATTGAAGAAATAATGAAAGAGATGCCTTACATAGCTAGGGACACAGGAAAAGTCCTTTATCTAATGAGAGAGAACTACAGAAGATAAAATGGCTAATTTTGATTGCCTGAAATTGAAAGGATTCTGTATGATAAAAACCAGTATGGCTGGAATTACAAGGGAACCCACTGTGAGGACTATAATCCAAAAAAGATTCATGAAAGAGGGAAAGGACCAATGTGTACAAAAAGTATTTATAGCTCTGTTGTAGCAAAGAACTGGAAACAACCTGGGTGTCTGGCATTTGGGGGTTACAGTGTATACATGTAATGTAATACAGTTATTTCTTTCACGTTGTAACTTTCCCCATTGTGGCTTCAATATATTGCGGGTCAGCATAAGAAACTAAATGGGAATTTTGGGGGAGTTTTGTGGAAGCCACTGATGACATTCAAAGACCAGCAGACAGCACAGAAAAAGGTTTAGAAACTCAGAAATGCCCCAAATATACATACAATATTATATAATATCAACATCCTTTACCTTTTAATATCATAATAATTCCAATTCTCCTCTTGTATGAAGGGAGGGCCAAAAAAACATTTGCAGATTTTCCAGATCCTGGGGGTATCACACCCTTAGCCCCCATGATGTGGAAGGGATAACTGTGTTATAGGAAATTATTGTGTTATGAGAAATAATGAAAAGGAAAGATTCAGAGAAACCTAGGAAGTCTTTTAGAACTGATGCTGAATGAAGTGCATAGGACCAGAACTATTTATACAATGATCACAACATTATAAAGGAAAACACCTTTGAAAGATTTAAGAATTCTGGAGAGAATTCTGGGAAGATGGCTGAGTAGGTCAGAAAATTACAAGATCCTAAGATTTTTCTCCACAAAGAGATAAAAAAGCTCCTTGGGGCAAACAAAGTGCAGGTAAAAATAAATAAGAACAGGAGCATACAGGGGTCTTCTTGGGACAATTTGAGAAGATCAGAAGATCAAGATTAAGTTTAGTCCCTGTGAAGAGTAAACACCTCCAGGCTAGAGTGCATGTTCACAAGTGGCAAGCCCAGGATTTGTTGGTTCGAAAGGCTTCCTGGGCCCCAGCCACAGGAACTTTTACCCCTGGGGTGGAGAAGGAAGTTGAGTGTCTGAGCCAGAGAAGTTCAAGGAAGCATCTGCTGTCAGGGAATGCCAGACCCAGCTGTGCTGTGAAGAAAAGCAGGAATGTGAAGGAACCAGCACACTCCTGGTGAGTGCAGAAAGTGAGTGAGGCAGTGAGGCTCCCAGCTGTGGGAACTTAAAGCACTTTGGAGATTTGGCTTTGGTTTCAGGCTAGAGGGGAGAACTGAAGATCTGGAGCAAGAGGTACCATTTTCCATACCCTAGAGCTAAAGGTGATTACAAAAATTAAGCTATTACCATAAAAAATAAGCAGGCAAGGAGAAAGAACCACAGAAAGCTTATGGGAATAGAGAAGTCTCGGGTTCAACTTCAGACGAGGATATTGAAGAAAACAAATCCCCTTCTACCGCAGAGAGTAATGTCAAATGGTCAGAAGATCTTAAAAAAGACTTTAAAAATTAAATGAGAGATGGAGAAAAAACAAAAAAAAGTAAGAATAATCCAATAATGCAAGAAAAATGAGAAAATCAGAAAAAGATACCCAGAACCTTAAGGAAGAAAATGACACCTTGAATTAGGCAAAGCCAAGCCAGAGAAATCATAAGAGATCAAGAAATAATTAAACAAAATATTGATACAATAATACAAGAAAGATTTAAAGAAAATTGTCCTGAAACATTAGAACAAAGGAGTATTATAGTCAAATTCTGAAACCCCAGCTCAAGGACAAAGTTGCTTTTAGCAACAAGAATAAAACAATTTAAATGTAATGGTCCCACAATTAGAATCACACAAGATCTAGCAGCAGGGACATTAAAGGACCACAGTTCTTGGAATGCTATATATTGAAAAGCAAAAGAAATCTGCTCCATTCCAAAATATCCTACCCAGTGAGGTTAAGAATAATTCTGAATGGAAAAAACATGGGCATTTGATCATGTCAGACTTTCAAGACTTTGTTAAAAACCCTGAACTTAATAGATTTGACATATAAGAGTCAAGAGGCACATAAGGTACATACAAAAGGCAGATTAGGGATGCAATAAGGATAGGTTATTTAATTTTTATATATGTAACATGCAAAACATATGTTTAAGATTCTCATTACTAATTGGGCAGTTCATAAGAAAGATTAGGATGAATTTAAGTATGATATGACTTTAAAAAGGAAAACCATTTAGGAATAGCTAAAAAGAGTAATTATAATTATTTTAAGACCTCTGATTCATACAAAGACCAATCATAGTTCCAGGAGACTGATATTCTTTTTGGTAGAAAGATGTAAACTTTAGGTGCAGGATGAGAAATACATTTACAGATACAACAATTAAAACACAAATTTGTTTTACTTGATTATGTTTCCATTACAAGTAAAGATTTTTTAAAAGTGGTTAAGAGACAATAGAAGGAAATGACACTAATGAAAAATTAAGAATGAAAACAGCATCAATTCAGTAATTAAAAATATACAGAAAAGAGTAGAAGTTCTGAAGGAGACATAGACAAGTAGGGTAATGTTGGTACTAGTATTATCTTAAATTTATTATATGCTAAAAACAAAGACAAAGCAGCGTATAGTAGAATAATGGTTTTACCTGTAACCTTCATTTTCTGCACTTCTTTATATATTGAAGTAATTATGGGTTTTTATCTTTCTTTTGTAATTAAAAAAATAAAGATGTGGTCTAGCCGTCGCATGGGTGGTGGGAATGCTGATGCTTGAGGGGAGGTATTGGTGTGAAAACTTTGAGAGGGAGAGACATTCCTCTGCCAAGAGAGAGACTCATGGTTCCAGACTTCTTTAGGACTGATTCCAGAAACATGTAGAGAGACAAACTTTAGAAGCTGGAGACATGGAGGGAAACTCATTCTTCAATGCGTCCTTGAATTCTAGCTTGTCTTCTATATATTTTAGTGACTTTTCTCTTGTTTGAGTTAACATGTCATCTTTCTCTGCATTTTCTGGTATATTGTAATTTGTATAATTTCTTTTATTTCTTTTTGCTGTTTACTTGGATAAATCATTTCCTCAACATTCATTATTTATGTTGGTCTTTTGTGAGGGGGAGACAAACTGGTGAATATAATATAAAGGCTACCTTCCCTTTTAAGAACAATTTGAGAAGTAGCTTTTGTATTGAACCTATTGTACATAAATAAGAGACATTTGGGGGAACAAAAAGATATTATAAGAAGAATAGAGGGTGGCTAGCCCAGGGGTATTCCAGAAACTTGCCCGTTGACTTCCCCTGGCCATGATGCTGGCTCTCCTCTCATTAGATGTGGTTCATACCTCATGTCATATCTATTAATGTCTCCTGTGAGCCATACTTAGATAAGTGAAGAGCACATGAATATTATACATAGGCCACACACACTTTATACAGGGAATGACAATTAATATTTCCATGTCACTTCAAAGACTTCAAAGTCTTGTGAATACATTCATTCATTTGAGTTTACTAAAACTTCAGAAGCAGAGACTGCAAGTATTATTTTTTTCAGTTTTACAGAGTAATAAACTGAGATTCAGAAATAGTAATTTTCCCGTCTCTGACCACCTAGTGAATGTTGGAAGTGAAATTTTTGGATCTAAGTCTAACATGCTTTACTGTAGGTAAATGATATCTGTGAAACATAAAAAGTCATCTTAGGTATTAATTTTTTTGCAACTACATTCACATATAGCAAATTTTTCTACATGTTAGAAACAAGAATACATACTTTAAGGTAGTAACCTTAAATCTAGTAGATCCCCATAAACAGAATGAGAAAAAAAAGAACTCATCTAGGTTTGTGATAAAGGCAGGTAAACTGCTTTTTCCATGTGGACTCAGGGGTTACAAAGCATGTGCTTGGGACTTTCCCACCACCCCCAACATTGTTTGGAAAGATAGTTTGCCTTATAGACAGCTGCTAGGAGCAGCCATTCTATCTCCCTCTCCCTTCTCTATAGCACAGCACAGATGGGAAGTGAGGAGGAGGAAAGAGCCAATGGGATAGTTGAGGAGATGCCTTCCCTGAACATACTGTTTGGTGCATAGGAAATTTCAATGCTTTCTGTCCCTGAAGTGCTTCCATCACTTTTAATGAGTGTTTTGAGGTAATGCTTCTAGATAGTGTTGCCTGTTACATATATACATATATGGATACATGTACACACATATAAAATTATATAAATCCTCTTGGTCTCTCCTTAGCTTTAAAAAAAAATAGAGGGAGAATTGATAAGGTCCTCTGGGCTTTCCCACTTCACTGTGGGTTGTTTTCCATTCTAGCACTTTTGCATGAATATAATGAAGTGTCTGGATTATATTTAAATCTATTTTGACTTATTCCAGATCAGTGAATATTCCCCTTGAATTACCAGATGTCAGTTGCCCTGTATTATCTGTATAAAGCAGAAAAAGTAGGCCATGGCTTATCTTCTGTTATTTTTATACAATATTTGGATTTTTCTTGAGTATATTTGTACAAAAACTCACATTTGTAGAGTCATCATGCATTGAGAAAATATTTATCTTAACATAATTATGCTTTGACACATCAGATTCATGATTTCATTAACGTAGGTATTTCTTCTACCTTAGCATATATCAATCCATTTATACTTTCTCATCTCATATAATTCTTTCTTATAGACTTCTATATGCTTTCCATAAAAGATCTGCCCAGTGGGATGAAATTATTTTTCCAATTATTTTTAATATTTCTTGGTAAAGAGATATGCAATAGTTGGGTTACTCATCCATTATCTTTCTTCTTATCTTTGATGGGAAAGAGCGAAAATCATGGGATTTAGATTTGAAAGGAACTCTACAGACCATCTAGTTCTCTTCTCTCATTTTACAGAGTAGAAAACTGAAACCAAGAGTGGTTAAATGACTTGTCCAAGATCACACAAGTAGCACTGATTTTGAGTAGATGTTGAACCCAGGTCCTCTGACTTTTGAGACATTTCTTTTTTATATTGTAGCATATATCCTTGAGGATGCTAAAGGATGTTTAAATGATGAACTGGGCCAATGTTTATTAAAAGTTAGAGCTAGAAGGAATAGCAAAGATTATCTGGTCCATGCTTCCAATTATACAGAGGAAGAAACTGAGGCCCAGAGAGATTAATTTGCTTGCCCAAGATTATGTCACTTCTTGCAAGGAGGTTATCTTTGATAATATATTATAAGTTATAGTATACTTTCTTTTTTTCTAAATTTATTTATTTAACTTTTTACATTCATTTTCACAAAATTTTGGGTTCCAAATTTTCTCCCCATTTGTCCCCTCCCCCCACCCCAATACACTGAGCATTCTAATTTCCCCTATCACCAATCTGGCCTCTCTTCTATCATCCCTCCCTTCTCTTGTCCCCATCTTCTCTTTTGTCCTGTAGGGCCAGATGACTTTCCATTCCCCATTACCTGTATTTCTTATTTCCTAGTAGCAACAACAATACTCAACAGTTGTTCCTAAAACTTTGAATTCCAACTTCTCCCCATTTCTCCCTCCTCACCCATTCCCTTCGGGAAGGCAGGCAATTCAATATAGGCCATATCTGTGGAGTTTTGCAAATGACTTCCGTAATAATAGTGTTGTGTAAGACTAACTATTTTTCCCTCCATCCTATCCTGCCCCCCATTGTTTCTATTCTGTCTTTTGATCCTGTCCCTCCCCAAGAGTGTTGACTTCAAATTGCTCCCTCCTCCAATTGCCCTCCCTTCCATCATCCCTCCCACTCTGCTTATCCCCCACTTCCTTCTCCCCCACTTTCCTGTATTGTAAGATAGGTTTTCATACCAAAATGAGTGTGCATTTTATTCCTTCCTTTAGTCAAATGTGATGACAGAAAACTTCATGTTTTTTTCTCAGCTCCCCTCTTTTTCCCTCCACTAAAAAGTCTCCTGCTTGCCTCTTGAACGAGAGATAATTTACCCCATTCCATTTCACCCTCTCTCCTCCCACTACATTTCTCTCTCACCATTTACCTTAATTTCTTTTAAGATATGATCCCATCCTATTCAATTCACTCTGTGCTCTCTGTCTCTGTATGTGCATGCATCTGTGTATGTGTGTGTGTGTATGCGTGTGTGTATTCCTACCAAGTACCCAGATACTGAAAAGTTTTAAGAGTTACAAATATTGTCTTTCCATGTAAGAATGTAAACAGTTTACCTTTGGTAAGTCCCTTATGACTTCTCTTTGTTGGTTGCTTTTTCATGCTTCTTCTCATTCTTGTGTTTGAAAGTTGAATTTTCTTTTCAGCTCTGGTCTTTTCATCAAGAGTGTTTGAAAGTCCTCTGTTTCATTGAAAGACCATATTTTCCCCTGAAGTATTATACTCAGTTTTGCTGGGTAGGTGATTCTTGGTTTTAGTCTTAGTTCCTTTGACTTCTGGAATATCCTATTCCACGCCCTTCGATCCCTTAATGTAGAAGCTGCTAGATCTTCTGTTATCCTGATTATATTTCCACAATAATGTAATCATTTCTTTCTAGCTGCTTGCAATATTTTCTCCTTGACCTGGGAACTCTGGAATTTGGCCACAATGTTCCTAGGAGTTTCTCTTTTTTGATCTCTTTCAGGCAGTGATTGGTGGATTCCTTGAATACTTATTTTGCCCTCTGGTTGTAGAATATCAGGGCAGTTTTCCTTGATAATTTCATGAAATGTGATGTCTAGGCTCTTTTTTTGATCATGGCTTTCAGGTAGGCCCATAATTTTTAAATTGTCTCTCCTGGATCTACTTTCCAGGTCAGTTGTTTTTCCAATGAGATATTTCACATTCTCTTCCATTTTTTCATTCTTTTGGTTTTCTTTTGTGATTTCTTGGTTTCTCATAAAGTCCTTAGCCTCCATCTGTTCCATTCTAATTTTGAGAGAACTATTTTCTTCAGTGAGCTTTTTCCATTTGGCTAATCCTGCTTTTGAAGGCATTCTTGTCCTCATTGTCTTTTTGAACCTCTTTTGCCAATTGAGTGAGCCTATTTTTCAAGGTGTTGTTTTCTTCAGCATTTTTTGGGGTCTCCTTTAGCAAGATATTGACCCGTTTTTCATGCTTTTATTGCATCTCCCTCATTTCTCTTCCCAGTTTTTCCTCCACCTGTCTAACTTGCTTTTCAAAATCCTTTTTGAGCTCTTCCATGTTCTGAGCCCATTGCATATATATTTCCGATGTTTGGGATACAGAAGCCTTGACTTCTATGTCTTTCCCTGATGGTAAGCATTGTTCTTCCTCATCAGAAAGAAAAGAAGGAAACATCTGTTCATCAAGAAAGTAATCTTCTATAGTCTTATTTTTTTCCCCTTTTCTGGGCATTTTCCCAGCCAGTTACTTAACTTCTGAGATTTCTCTCCACCCCCGCCTAGATCCTCCCAGCTAGTGCTTGGGGTCTGAGATTCAAATGCTGCTCCCAAGTCTCATGGCTTTCGGGTTGGGGGGGGTCCCGCTATTCAGGGTAAGATTAAATTCAGGTTCTCATGTCGGGGCAGGGCCGTCTCTCAGGCTCAGTTCCCTCAGGGGGTTTATGTGGAGACCTTCAGTAATGGATATGAGGTCCTGCCTACTCCGGGAGCACCTGGCTGCCGCTGCCTCTGCTGCTACCTCTGCTGCTGCCTCCCAAGGGGGCCTGAGTTATGGAGACACCCCACTCCCCTCTCAGCCAGCCCAGAAGTCTCTCTCACTGACCTGTACTGCCTGTGGGTTGGGGGACCTTTGTGGCTGATGGAGGTTCCGTCCCTGAAGCCTGCTCAGATCTGCTTCTCTCAGGGCCATGCGGCCAGGGCAGGGCTAGGCTCCACTGTCTGGTGCACAACAGACCTTTGGTAACACTTTTTCAGGGCTTTCTGGAACGGAAATCTCCCCCACTCCACTGCTGCGCAGCTCCCACTGCTCCAGAATTTGTGGGGAGTTCTCTTTACAGGAAAATTATGGGTTGTGGGTTCGGAGCTAGCATATGTGAATCTCTCTTCTCTGCCATTTTGGCTCCTCCCCCTATACTTTCTTTCAAAGTAGTATTTAAAAATCTTAAAATGATGATCCTTCCAAACTGAGCTAAGTAAGTGGTAAATCTTTTTAGTAAAAAGGTTCAGTTTTGGATGTAAGCAACAGTAGAGGAAAATAGAATGGGGTTACCAAGCATAGTCTAAAGAAAAAGTCTATTAATAATATATAGAATAGAATTTTAAAAGAAATGAACTAAATGATTTGGAGGGGAACTAGTTGGTGCAGTGGATAGAGTGATAGGCTGAAGTCAGGAAGATGAGAAAAATTAATTGACTGAACTGATAATTTTCTTTTTCATAGTACATGCATAACATATTTACAATATTTATGTTAAGCAATAAAGGGTAAAACTTAGCTAAGTCATTCATAATGATAGTATATAAACTTTTCTTGTACTTTACTGAGTATCTTTGAAGTAGTATAGTAAGTAATGTTGCATTGATATAAGTATAATATGATATACTAAGTAATGGCAATGGATTGGTTCTGCATGCAAACTTTGCAACTCCTATTATGAAAACATCTCCCAGAGTTCTTTCCTTTGCCCACATTCAACTTTGTGAATTGCCCAAAACTCTAAACCTATATGGTGAGGAATGTATTGGTACAAATATTCTCAGTGAAGTGTGTCTTGTGATTTGTTTGTTTCTATGGGCCCCTATTAAGCTTTGCTTCCTTTCGTTGGACTGTTCAAAAGTGGTTGTCAACTTGGGCTGTCATCACAATACAAAATTAAACTGACTGATCACCTAGAAATATTACTATAGAGAGACATAGCTGGTTACCAAATACCCTGGACTGGATTTGTGTAGGATTTTAAAGTTTTGGCATGCTGTCAATTTTATTTTATGGTCAGCAGTTATAAACTCTTGTAGAAAGAAAGGTTTCATTTTCTTTTATATGGAAAGGCTAAATCTGAAGTACCAAGCATCCAAATCCTGAGAGTCCTATTTTTCTCCATGCTTTTGAACATTTATATATTTGTGTCTTGTAGTACATTAAATGTTTAAATATACTCAGAGGTTGAAAAGCTGTTTTAGAGAAATATTAGTAAATGTGGAGATGAAAGTAGAAGTGAAACTTTTTTTTGTCAGTCCATCCAGTTCACTTTGTTTTGAGCCTGCAGAATTGATTTCCATTTGTTACAAGTTCATGCCATAAGGATAGTATTGTTTTTAGGCATACTTTCTTTCCTTCCATTTCCTTTGACACTGCTCATACTTCCTTAAAACAAAAAAATACACTTAACTATCCTTCTCATGTTCCTTAGAAATAAGTTGTTCCATCCCTTATTTTTGCTGATTTGTTTCACATCCTTCCTACAACACTTAACTTGTGTGACAATGTTTGTCACTTAAACTTTCTGAGTCTCCCTTCATCTGTAAAATGTGGATAGTTATATCTATAGTATCTACTTCACAGGGTGGTTTATAAGGCCCAAATTAAATGATGTATATAAAACTTAGAGCAGTACAGAAGGATCTGTTGTTGTTATTGGACTTTTTCCACACGGTATTTAATTTGCTGCCTATATTTCCCACGTGCTCGTTATGTTTGGATTTTCCAAGTATTCCTTGCCATGTAACTTTTATTGTATGTTAGAGGGTGGCATTTCTGGGTTCCCCACTGCAGAACAGGACTCCCTATTCTGAATATCTTCAGAGTGTTGATTATATCACCAATTTAAGGAAAAGACTTGCTACCATTTAAAGAAAAATAAATGCAGCTATCCATTATAATTGAGTTCAATCTTGTAAGGGTTGAGATAAAATTTGTCCCAGGGAGTCATCCCATCTAGGGAAGGGAGATTCCTATTAAACCACTTCCTCTTCCCATCTTGGAAGCAGCAAAAATACACCTTGGTAAACTTTCTTTAGAACTATTGTGGAACTTTGAAGAAAGACAGCTTGGGTTTTAGGGCAAGGAGTTCTGCAACAAAAATTCATTATTGAAATACATTTCATGAAAGAAATGATTATAATTTGTTCATTTTTTTCTTCATTTTTTTCTTTGTAGTATGCCACTTGCATTTGAAATGTGACTAGCTAATTTTATGATGTAATGGTATACAAATGTGTATATATATATATATATATATATATATATATACACACAAAACAGTTATGCATAAATATATTTATATATAAATGTTACATATATATTTTATGTATGGAAATATAATTAAATATCTATGTATGACTATAGATATACATGCAATTACACACATGGAAATACACACAATTTGAAGCAATGTTGTAAGGTAGATACATGAATATGAAAATGGATCTGTAATTTTATTCTTTCAGGTGTTTCCTCCCATTTTAGGTAGAACCTATCTATGCCTGGGAAACTTGTGAGACATTCCCATATCTTGCTGAAAGTTCACCCCATGTACTCTGCTCGATGTGCTGAAGTCTGCTCGATGTGCTGAAGTCTTTGCTTTCTCTTGACATTTTGAAGATCCTAGGGGACACTTTCTTTAACCATGTGTTCTGCTCTTCTTTCTGACATCTTTTTACTCCCGTTCTTCAGCATTCCTCATTGTTATTGGTTGTGGCTTGCTCACATTCACCTTTTGGTTTTTCATTGCCCTCTGTATGAAGATCATCTTCTGTTTGTTTGGTTTTTTTTTTCAGAGATAGTGGAGTTACAGGTCGCACTATCATATTTCAATACGGGTAAAATGTTTGTGGTTAAAAGAAATGGGCCTTTGTTGTTATGAGAATCAGGTGGTCAGGAAATATGTTTTGGAATTTCTCAAATGCAATCTAACCTCCCATTCTTTTCAACTCTAGACCTAGCTCATTGTCCATCTGTGAAGTAGGTACTACAATATCAGTATTGTTATACAGTTGGAGTCAATGATTGTTTATGGGGGGGAGGAAGAAGGACAAAAAAGAAGAAAGAAAGGGGGAGAGATGGAAGGACACAACATGGAAAAGTGGAGAGCAAAAAGAGCCTGAAATCAGGAAGACTTCAGTTCAAGTCCTATCTCTGATACTGAAAGCAGTTTGATCATGGGTACTTTACTCTGGCTCTCAGTGCCTCAAACAATTCTTGAAGACTATAAGTTATGGAAAAGTTGATAATGTTCATTGTTGCAAGATTCTACCCTTGACTTTCCCAAGAAGAAGTCTATACCCAGTGTGTGTGTGTGTGTGTGTGTGTGTGTGTGTGTGTGTGCATAAAGACAGAAAGGAAGAAGGGAAGGAGGGAGGAAGGAAGGAAGAAAAGAAAAATGGGTAAATGAGACAAAGATCTACATAATATATACATAAAATATTTAGAAAATTGAATTGCTTATTTGTTACTGGATTGTTTGTACATTTAACTATTTTCCAATTCGTTCATAAAGAAATGTATCTTGGTAGTTGACATTTATATGTGCTTTGAAGACTGTGAACTCCTTTGCAAATATTGCTGCTTCCAATTCTAGAATTAATCTTGTAAAGTAGTTAATAGAATTATTATTACCATTATTTTAAGTTTGAGGATCATTATCTGAGACAAACTAATTGCCTTGCTCAACGTCACAAAACTAGCTATGTGCCAGAATTGAAATTCAAGTTCAATTCCCTTTTTACATCCCAACCCAACAGTCTTACTACTGTATTAAGAAATTATGGCTTGGTTAAAATGATCCAAAATTGCATATCCAGTACCTATCCATTATTACTTATCATTAATGATTTCATAAAGTCTATCAATCATATTTCTGTATGTCATAGACTCATTCCAGCTTTTAGGGCTAAAAGAAATTGAGATCATCTTATCTTAATTCGCAAAGTATAAATTACGATTCTGATGATGTATTCATGCTTGTTGCGTCATGACTGTGTAACCTGGGCAGATTACCTAATCTCCAAGTGCCTCAGGAAACTAGGGCTTTAAATT
This sequence comes from Bettongia penicillata ogilbyi, assembly GCA_023548195.1. Lineage (NCBI taxonomy): Eukaryota > Metazoa > Chordata > Mammalia > Diprotodontia > Potoroidae > Bettongia > Bettongia penicillata. The sequence goes on from JAJHZJ010000083.1 coordinate 1,861,323, forward strand.
GCTGAGGTAAGGCTAATTTCCTAGAGTATTAACTAGTTATCATTGTACTGGGAACACCATACCCTGAAGAAATTACAGGTCTGTTTAAAAAAAATCTCATTTTACATACAAGGAAACCAAGGACTACAGAGGTTATCTGGAATGCTCCAGGTTACAAAGATGGAAGAAGCATGGCTGTTTATCCCTTTAGAAGTTCAGTATACCCCAACAACAGGTCATTTTTAATGTGGGTACAGTTAATTTCTTGATAAATATAGACATGGGCTGACTTTTTTTCTTTAACAATCATTTCACTTCTATTCCCCAGGGAAGCAAATTTAAGTTTCTAAATAAACCCTAAAGAAAGTATCACACAATGAGAGCTTTTTTTCCACTTTCAATCTGGAAAAGTTTGTGGTAAAATTGCTTTATCGGTTCCACTCTGTGAAACAGGATTTAATTAACTAATTACCATCTGCAGTTAAAAAAAAACAAACAAAAAACAAAACAAAACTTTATCAGATTGTTCTTCAGGTGTCCCTAGGCTACAGCACATTGTGGGATAGCTCAGACTGTCATCCACATTTCTAAGATTACAGTGATAAACCTAACATCTTTCTTTAGTCTAGTAAATTGCCCAAATAAATAGCTATCCTTGAATATGGCTATGTGTTTCAGTTGCACATTCAGTGAAAACATGAACCCCAAATTATTCTTTTATGCTTCATACTCTGAGGTTCCATTAGTACAAAGATATTAGATATCAAAGTGTTGAAATTTATTCCAGCAATGTGGATCAACAACTCATCTGCAACTGATAATGTGACAGGGTTATCTGGGGACTACGATGTTAAACAATTTGTATCTGAGGCAAGACTTGAACCCATATCTTGATTCTAAGACTGGTCACCCTTCCACAGTACCACATTACCTCTCATCCAAAACAATTTCAAATTAACAAAAATGTTTTACTTCTATTGCTTTAGGCTTTTATGGATTTGGACTTAGGAGACAGGTTTGAATCTTACCTCTGTAATTGACTAGATGGTCATAACACCATAAAGAAGTCACTTTTCTGTTTCTTCAACTTTAAAATGAGATAATGATCACTGTACTTCCTATCTCACAGAATGGCTCTGAGGAAAATCCTTTGTAAATCTTAAGTAGCATATAAATATTAGTTATTGTATCATTGTTTCCAGAGTAGCTTTTGGTATGTCTACAATATATATTTCCGATACTTATATTCTTAGATCCGTCCATCAAATAGTCATTTCATCAGTGTAGAAATGCCTTCCATCAACTTACATTGAAAATCATCTCTAATTTAATAAATATAAATAATATACTAATCAGCGTGTGTTTGTCCTTCTTTGCCAAAGAAGACCATGCTGTCAGAGACATGAGTTGCACTTGACTTTTGTTTTGATTGAGGAAGGTCTGTGCAGGTCACCAGCCTCACTTCTCCTCCAGAGCCATCTGAATCCAGTGACCAGATATTCATCAGGATGACTGGAGATGACTCAGGATGAGGCAATTGGGGTTAAGTGACTTGCCCAAGGTCACACAGCTAGTGAGTGTCAAGCATCTGAGGTGAGATTTGAACTCGTCTTCCTGACTCCTACACTGGTGCTCTATCCACTGCACCACCTAGCTGCCCTATACTAATCAGTAAAAATTTATTAAGCACATGCCATGTGCCAGGAACTGTGCTAATGCTGGGAATAAAAATAATAATTAGCAAGAAAGTCCTTAATGTCAAGGAATTTATAATCTATTGGAGGAAGACAATACTCAAAGGGAAATAGAAAAAGAGTTTTGTGGGGATCAGGGAGAGGTTATATGGCACAGACAGTAATATTATGTATACAGTGTATACATAAATGCATATGTACATATATATGTTTATATATATATATATATATAAACATATATATGGATGTATGGATGTATATACCCAGAGAGATATATTTGTTGTCTTATATGAGGTATAGCAAGGAGGCTAGTGTTACTGGATTATAAAATATGTGGAGAAGAATAAGGTGGGGACAGGACTGGAAAGATATGAAGGTTTAAAAATGTAACAGAAGATTTTGTGTTTGATTCTGGAGGTGAAAGAATGCCATTGGAGTTTATTTTATTTTTATTTTGGGGAATAGAGTGATCAAAGTATTGTACTTGTGATACAGTAATGTATCTGCTTCTTTATTAACACATTAAATATCAAGGTGGGTTTTTTTTTTAGAGATGTAGCAGGGTGAGTGCTGGGGTTATTTAGTTTGAATTAACATTAAGTTTCAGAGTGGTTTTTGACAAGGCAACACAAGGCATGTCATGTTGGACATCCAAACAATTTTCAATTTGATTTTTTATTGAATAAGGAGGGGTGACTGTGGTCAGATTTGCATTTTAGGAAGATCAGTTTGACAGTTGAAATCATTCTAGCTGCACACCCCCAAATAAGATGTTAGTAACTGATTGAATTTAAGACAGCCAACCAAAAACAACACAAATAAACCTACCTCTGCACTCAGGGAGTCTATTCTCTATTGAAAACCAGTAATTTCTTAATATCCATCTTGAAGGTGAAGATATGGTGTGCTGCGTTAATATAATGGGAAAAACACTGAAATAACAATAAGGAAACCTGAGCTATAGCTTCTGTTCTGTTACTTACTAGCTCATTGAAATTTGGTGAAATCCTTTAACTTTTCTATGCCTCAATTTTCTTACCTGTCAACACAACTAATAATATCTAACTCCTTACCTAACTCCCAGAGTTGTTTTAGAAATTATGTGAGATAGTTCATGTGAAAATGCTTTTAAAAAATAGAAAATGCTATAAAAATGTAAAGAATTAACATCATCATAGTGCCAGTTTTATGAGCCTTGTCTAAAAGGTTTTAAATTAATGTTAGCGAAACCTAGCAAGACATTCTCATCTTTCTCTCAGTATTGTCATCATCTCCCATCTATCTCCATTATCATCTATCACCAAGAAATAGTTACATGCACAGACACACAGGGATGAATATAGAGTCAGAGTCTGGAAGCAGTGTGTCACGGGGGATGGAGAGCCAGGCCTCAGCAACACAAAGGGACAAGAAATTGGGGCTAGAGATGAACAGAAGGAAGAAAGCAGTCTGGAATGCCTTCAGGAAACTTCAAAGCTCCTTTGCAGCCCTTACGATTCCTCTGAAAGTAAAGGTCAATATTGCCAATGCCAACATTGTATTGCTCTGATTGTAGTGAAATATTAAAAGATACAACGACTTTGAAAAACTGAAAGTGAACATCAGAACACAAAGAACAACAGAGAGATATGGGATGAGTGTAAGTAGGCTACAGCACCTGAACAGAAGAGCAGGACGAAGACTTCATCAGAGAATACTGCAATAAGAAAGGAAGGGCTGCTTTTATTGCAAGGTTCATGGATGACAAGCAGTGGTTTCAAACTCATACAGAAAAAGGGACCACTAAACTATACATAAAGATTCCTGTAGGCTACACATCAGCTTAGAAAACCATACATGTTTATGAATTTCTTTTTCAAATTAATTCTTGAGCATATTAAAATCATATAGGAATGACATTTTAATCTGTTTTGGGCCACATTCAGTAGTGTTGTGGGTTGTATGTTACTTGCGAGCCTCATGTTTGACCTCTGATCTAGAGTGCTTCACTGCTACTCTTTTTTTTAAATATTTATTTTTAGTTTCCAACATTCATTTAGATAAGATTTTGAGTTCCACATTTTCTCCCCATCTTTCCCCTCCCTCCACTCCAAAATTGCATGTAAATTGATATAGGCTCAAAATGTTCATTCATATGAAACCTATTTCCTTATTAGTCATGTTGTACATAAGAATTGGAACCAATGGGAAAAACCTTGAAAAAGAAAAGAGAGAGAGAGAGAGAGAGAGAGAGAGAGAGAGAGAGATAGAGAGAGAGAGAGAGAGAGAGAGAGAGAGAGAGAGAGAGAGAGAGAGAGAGAGGAATGTGGATAGCATTTTCCATCATAAGTCTTTTGGAGTTGTCCTAGATTCTTGCATTGCTAAGAACAGATGAGTCTATCAAAGTTAGTCATCATATAATGTGTGGCTGTTACTGTATATAACATTCTCCTGGTTCTGCTTACCTCACTCAGCATCAGTTCCTGTAAGTCTTTACAGTTTTTTTGAAGCCCACATGTTCATTATTTCTGATAGCACGATAGTATTCCATTACATTCATATACCAAAACATGTTCAGTCACTCCTCAGCTGATGGGCATCCCCTTAATTTCCTGTTCTTTGCCACAACAAAAAGAGCTGCTATAAATATTTTTGTATATGTGAGTTCCTTTCCCATTTGTAATGATATCTTTGGGATATAGACCTAGAAGTGGTATTGCTGGGTATGCACAGTTTTATAGCCATTTGAGCATAGTCCCAAATTGCCCTCCAGAATGGTTGGATCAGTTCATAATTCTAACAACAGTGTATTATTCACTGCTACTCTTAAACTGAGTGGACCGCCTGTAGATAATACATGGTAGGATGTGGACAAGAAGCACATACAATGGATAGACATGATTGGGTTACGATAAATATCATTGGAAGAAGCTTATGAATCATTTTAGTATGTGTATGTGTGTATATTAGATATGCTTATGATGTTGATGATGACAATGCTTTTCTTGCCCTCTTAAAGATAGATTTAGACCAGGGCTTCTTAAACTTTTCTATTCATGACCCCTTTTCAAGTTTTAAGTTTTAGCAGTTGTGTGTTAGTTGGTTGTGCGGGGCCTGAGGGCATGCACAGTGCAAATTGTACATTGTGTTCAGAAGCAAAGCTGCAGTGAAGTTGCACAATGCAGCGCTTCCAGAGGCATCTCAGATTCATTATGTTTGCTTTTTAATTACTTTTTGGTCATTGCATGTTCAGAAACCTTTTCCTGTTGCCAAATTTTTCCCCCAAATGAGGTTGTGACCCACAGTTTAAGAAGAGTTGTCCAAGAGTCACAATTGATTCTTTTATGTCTGATAATGATTAAAATTTATTTAAACACACCAAACAACAGCAAAAGCTGATGAGAAGAGGCAAGATTTCCTGGGACAAACTTTTGGGGAAAATGTGGTCATATTCCAAAAACGTATTTTCCAAATTGCCTTGAAAGACAACAAGATAAGGAGCCCGATGAATGCAGACATTCCTTTTTAGTGTAAAATTGAATTCAAAATCATTTTGGAGAATTTCATAATTATACTTTTATTTAACTTTTTAGTATATCTGCTCAATTATTGTATAGGCATATGTACTTTAAAGAAGCTAAAGTGCTATATAGCAAATAGAGTGTTGGACTTGGATTTAGGATTAAGTCTGTCTTTTGACATTAATAATGTGGATGAAGATGGCCAAGTTACTTTATATATCTGAGCCTCAGGCAACTCTTTTAGACGTATCTACTAACTAACTGCTACATTGTGATTTGTATTAGCTCTCCACCAGACATCATAGATTTCTCACTTATCTCTGTACATAATGTGAATAATTTCAAAATAGATCTTAGTTTGCTTGTTTGGCATGTGCTCAAGTCTCAAGTCTATGGAATACATAAACAAGTTAGTATTCAATGTAAATAGAATTTTCTATTCCTTAGGGACAAAGATTCTCTCTGTCTCTGTCTGTCTGTCTGTCTGTCTCTCTCACAATTCTTCCCTCCCTCCCTCTCTCCCTCTCTCCTATCCTTACTTTCTAGGACGATGCCAGGCAGCTATTAGGTATTTAGTTATGCTTGTTGAATTGGAAATTGAATTGAATTTCAAAAGTGTTACTTTTACCTTTATTGCTCTTTTTTTAATAATTTTTTTTTTACAAATATCTACCCTGGGGGAAAGTATGGTCATTATCTTTCCTTTCCAGTTGTAATTTTCTCAGCTGCCACCTAACATGTGAGGAGGTAACTTGGCCTACAGTTGCTCTGCTAACTTTCCTCCCTGTCCCATTAGAAGGTGTTTTGCTGTCATTGCTACTACGGTTGCTTAGCTCAGGGCCTAGGCAGACAACTTGTCAGAAGACACCATAAGATGTCATCTTTCCAACTTTATGACTCATTCTAAACGGAGCCTATCTAGCAATTTTTGGCACAGACCTGCTACTCCCCAAACTACCTGCTTGTTTCATCTCTAGGATCTATCTTTATTTGCTAATTCTTTTGTTATTTGGACAAGTATGCTTTTGCGTTTTGTCCTAGATACAATGGGCAATAGAAAAAAATAAGGCCCTACTTTCTTTGGGAAAGTCTTTCTTCTTGCTAGTTCCTACCCTAATTTTATCTCTATAAAGGTAGTTAAGTTAGGAAAAGTATCTATATGGGAAGTATCTTAATAGAAGCAAGAGTCAAAGCAAAGGAAGTGAATGAAATCACCGAAATAGAGCACATCAAGAACAGAGTGGGACCTCTGAGAATGCCAATATTTAGGAGCCTGTAGGAAGGAAAGACATCACCTAAAGAAGGAGGGCAAACCAGAGCCACAGGAGCAGAACCAGGAAAATGTGATATTACAGTAGCCATGGAAAGGGAAAATATGGGGAAGGGAGGAGAGTGGTTATCATCTCATTTGGTTCTCACAACAACCACCCTGGGAGGTAGGTGCTGTTATTATTCTCATTTTAAAGATGATGAGACAGGCAGATAGAAATTCCATGACTTGTCCAGTTTTACAGGAATGCAACCACTACTGCCAACAGCACTAGAAAAGCATTAATTATTTTATTGCTATGGAGCAGTTTGTATAAGCTACCTAAGCAGAATAAGTCAGTACTTTGGGATGATGTTTTCTAAACTGGCAACGTACTTTGATAATAAATGAGTGTTTATTCATAGGAGCAAGTCAATAGAGCATAGGACTTCAAATCTGGAAGAACTGAATTCCGACACTGCCCTTGTTATGTGAATGTGTCCCAGTTTCTGTGATCTATAAAACTAGAGTTGGAATTTATCACCTTACTTGCAGCACTAACTCTATGGTCCGATGAATCTCATTTGTGGCAGAACAGTACAGTTCTGAAAAGTGTGATTGCCCTAGTGGTTCCCCATCGTCCCACGATGTGGAAGTGTTTTGCATGATTGTACATGAGTAACCTATATCAAGATCCTTACTATTTCAGGGAGGGGGGAAATGAGAAAATTTGTGAACTCAAAATTAGAAAAAGAATGTTAAACATTGTCTCACATGTAAATAGGGAAAAATAAAATATTGTTTTATAAAAGAGAACAAAGGGAGGGGGAAGAGAATAGTTACCCACTATGTGTCAGAAGCTGTGCTAATCACTTTACAATTATCATCTCATTTGGTTCTCACAACAACCACCCTGGGAGGTAGGTGCTGTTATTATTCTCATTTTAAAGATGATGAGACAGGCAGATAGAAATTCCATGACTTGTCCAGTTTTACATAGCTGGTAAGTTTCTGAAGCTGGATTTAAAATCAGATCCTCCTGACTCCAGACCCAGCTATCTATCCACTGTGCCACCTAACTGTCTCATTTTTAGTTGTAACTAATCTCTGAAAGTTATCAGTGCCCATCTAATCACCTAATCCATTCACTTGTTTAGCCACCACTCTCCTCCCTTCCCCATATTTTCCCTTTCCATGGCTACTGTAATATCACATTTTCCTGGTTCTGCTCCTGTGGCTCTGGTTTGCCCTCCTTCTTTAGGTGATGTCTTTCCTTCCTACAGGCTCCTAAATATTGGCATTCTCAGAGGTCCCACTCTGTTCTTGATGTGCTCTTCTTCGGTGATTTCATTCACTTCCTTTGCTTTGACTCTTGCTTCTATTAAGATACTTCCCATATAGATACTTTTCTATTTCATCACCTTTCCTGCATGTCAAACATGCATTTTTTTACCTGCCTTCCTGATTTATCCTGTGCTCTAGGCCTACATTTTCATGTGTATGTAAGATAAATCTACCTTGGTATCCTTCTAGCACCTCAAACTTTGCATGTGCAAATGAAAACCCCCAAAGCCTTTTTTCATGAATTTTGTTTCCATTCATGACACCAATATCCAAATAATTATTCAGCCTTAAAATATTTTAGTCATATTTTACTTTTGCTAGCTCTCGTCAGTTCAATCACTATGTTATCTCACTTCTACCTATGCAGTATTGCTCCCATTTTTGTCTGCCATTCACGTAATTTGACAGTTAGAGATGCTCCCAACAACTATTGCATCCAGCCAATACATGAAAGGCATCCTCACCGCATCATAACCTTCTTGAAGATTTCCAAGAAAGGGAAACTCACTACTTCTTGAGGTTAAACCCACATTTAGACCTTCATTATTCATGGACTACTAAAATTACATCTAAATAGCTCTCCCAATTATTTATTTTTCTATTTCTAATTTCTATTATATTTCTATTTTTCTATTCTATTTATATTTCTATTCTATAAATACTTCTATTTTTCCATTCTATTCTATTTATTATTCTATTCTAAGTCATCTTACTCTTTGCTCTCAGATTGATCTTAATTGAAATAGGGCTTTATCAAAAATATTTGGTTCCCTATAACTCCCCACTCCCAAAACTCCTTTGCCTAAATTTCATGACCTGCCATGATCTGGCTGCAATTGAACTTTCCAGGCTCGTTGTCCACTACTCCCACTCAAGCTGGACTAACTGACATTCACGAGACAACTTCCACTGTGCCATTGCTCAGGGTGTTTCTTCCAAATGAAATCCCTTCAATTCCCCTTTCTGCCCAGTTTCAATTCTATAATTGGTCCCCTTCAAAAAATGCTTCAATTCTCTCTTGGATTTTTTGACCTCCACCTACATACAATGGAATTGAGCTCTCCTTTCTTGATTTTCTATAGTACTTTGTGCCTTTTGTTGTATTTTCTTTTTCTAAGAATAGCTGGCATTTATGTAGTTCTTTATAAAGGGTCAGGGATGTTATGTCACTTGCCTGCGATCACATAATGAGGAAATGTCTGAGGAAGTGTTCAAGTTTTGTGACTCCCCATCCAATACTCTGTCACATCATGCTATCTCATCTATTGTATTTCAGTGATGTGCATGCTTGCCATCATTCCTACTAGACCCTCACTCTTCTCACTGTTGTCACTGAGCACAACAATCCTTTACATACAGTAGAGACTCTGCAAATATTAAAGGAAAGAATTAATGAGTGGCTCAAAATCCTGCCTCCTTTCTTGTTGACCAACCCTCGCTGGTCTTCTTGAGAACTCCTTTCCAGAAGCCCTTGGATTATGTTTTTGTTCTCTCTTCTTTTTTATTATCTTCCCAATAGTATGTAGGACAGAGGACCCCACTGCTCAGTCCCTATTCTCTCTCAACACCCCTGTCGAGACTGGTGACCCCATGGTCTTCTTGAATGTACCCTTTGGTTTACTCCTTCAGCATGTAATAATAAGATGTTACCTCAACTGATGATTTGAGAGTAGGTAATTACTTTGATACTATTAATCAATTGTGCCAATAGACAAAAAATCTGTGGGCAACTGAAGTTTAAAAGAAACAAAATTAAAATAGAAAAAAAATTAAAATACCTGACACCACCCTTTTAATTGTCCAAATGATCATTCATTTTTTTCTCTGATTTCTCTGAAATTAATGTGAAACTAAATGAATGAATGAATGAATAAGGATAGAGTGCTCTGGGAATAACTTCTGTCACTCAGAAATGCCATTTAATTCAAGTTTCCTCAAAGAATAAACACACACACACACACACACACACACACACACACACACACTAAACCAAGCAAAAACCCAAATCCTAGAAACTGAGGCCAATTTGCTTTCAGTTGTTTGGAGAAATGTAGTTTGTAAAAAGCAGTTACAGTAGAATCATTCATTTGGAACTGGAAGGGACTTTAGAAATCATCTAGTCCAAGCCACTTATTTTACAGATGAAGAAACTGGGCCTCAGAGACTGTGATACACTTTCTTAAGTGGAAAATCTTCCATTTGTTTATGACCTGTCATTCTCCCTCTCCCTATGCCTCACCTCCCTTAAACTTATTTTTTGCATTCACTGAGACTTTTAATTTCTCCACCCTTGAGCCATTATTTCTGTTCTGACTTCATTTTCCTCCCTTTCCAGCCTCAACCTTGGAGTTAACCATTTCAACAGCACTGTCCTTGGCTTTTAAATCCCTCTGCTCCCCCAGTTTCTGACAAAGAGGTAACCCTGTTCCTCTTCATCTTATTCCCTTTTGCCTTCCCCAGCAGATTGCAACCCTTCTGTCCTTTTCTCTGTGTCTGTCTCTACCCCCTTCCCCCATCTGTCTCTGTCTGCCTCTTTTTCTACCTCCTTGGGTTTAGCTCTCAGCTCTGTTCAAATAACTTATAAATCTCTATTGCCATCCCCAGTCTCTCCACTGAGCTTTAATCCATACCCTCAATTGGATACTCATATAATATAAACATATTAAAATCACCATGCCAAAACTGAATGTAGGCATTATCTTTCTCTCCTCAAACCTTCCCCTATTCCAGATATCTCCATTTGTATCCAAGTCACATACTTTTGTCCCCTAGTCTCCTAGGTTCATAATATCAGGATTGTACTGAATGCCTCAATCGTCCTTACCCTAAGTATCCAGTAATTGCCAAATTATGATCTTTCAAGCTTTACAGTATCTCTTATTCCCAACTCCTTCTCTTCATTTGCATAGTTTACATCTAACTTTAGGCCCTCAAACACCTCTTGCCTTGATGGAGGTAATATTCTCTTAATTGAACTGCTTGCCTCAAATCTCTCCCAAACCCAGTCCATCCAATACCATGCTGCCTAAATAATTTTCCTTAAGTCTAGTTCTGATCATGTGACACCTCTATTTAATCAATTCCAGTACTGCCCCCCTTACCTGTAGGATAAAATATAAATCCCTCAATTTAGATTTTAAAGCTCTTCCAAAATGGAACCCAACCTATCTTTACAGCCTCATTGGACATTCCCCATCCTGCACTCTGCAATCCAATCAATCTTTTATTCTTTTTATTAAACATGATGTGCCATTTCCCAGATACATGCCTTTGTACTTTCTGGCACCTATGCCTAGAATACACTTGCTTTTCAATATTGCCTTGTAGCATCCTTCTCTTTTTTCAAGATACAACTGTGCGATCTTTAAATTCAAAATGACATCTGGTCTTCCCTACTAAGCTACCTTGTATTTAACTATTTTAAAAAGTGTATTTTCATTTGTTCACCTGATATTTATTCTCTTTCTTCATTTATCATGTATAGATAAAATATATGTAGATATCTATATTATATATATGGATTATATGTAGATATCTATAATTATATATATTATATAGATTACATCTATTTATCATCTATCTATCTGTCTGTCTATCTATCCATCCATCCATCCATCCATCCATCCCTCCCCCCCCCATCTATCTAAGAGATCTATCTACTTGCCTTACACATTGAAATGTATGCACCTTGAGAGGAGGGATTGTTTCATTCTTTTTATTTGTACCTTTAGCACCTAGCCTACTACCTGCCACATAGTAGATGCTTAAAAAAAGCTTATAGATTATTTGCTCAAAGTCATACAGACAACATACAAGATAACAAGGATTGACATTTTGATTACAGATCCAGCTCTCTTACCACATAAATTTAATTATATATGGATATAGCAAATGTAAATCAGTTTTTTCTTCTCCTCCATTTGCATTTTTTAAAAAAAATCTCTGAAGTGGTGTCTGATTGGATGCACCAACCAAACTGACCTAGCTTGAAGAAAATATATTTGTTTATTTAATTAATAATGGCGTTCATAGACGAATGAATCTTAGACAGTCATGTACAATACCAGTGAGCAAAGAAATTTGTAGTTAACTCTTTGCATCCATAGTCTTTCATTTTCTGTGTTCCCTATTTGGATTTTCTGGGTAATAAATATTTATCTCTCCATTAAAAGTAGGCATCCAAAGGGAATTGCTCTAGAGGCTGTTTGGTTTCAAGTTTCAACAGCTTGAGAAAATAATTCACAAAAACTTTTAACACACACAATCTGTGTTCATGTCTGGAAGATAAAACATTCCATGGACCATAGTCATTTTCAACGAGCCAGACTATTTCATTTCCCAACTGAAGAGGATTTATGTCATCTATTGTCACAACTGCTTGAGCACCCTCATCATCTTTAGGTCAAAAATGCATTTTTAAAAAGAGCCAAAAGGCACATTTACAGGACATAATAGAAAGTAACAGCTGGGAAGATTCTGTTAATGTCTACTGGGTGATTAAAATGAGTTCTCAAGATAAGTATGAAAATGGAAATACATATTTACTTGAGAAATCACAATGGTTCCTAAAGAACTCTTCTGGGTTGTCAGGTAAATTGCAGCAGTAGTAGAGGTAGAGATGTCGTTCATGTTTGAGACAGGTTACAAAAAGGTTGATTTTTTTTCCATGTCTGATTTGTTCCCTTGATGCATTCTCTGTGTTAGTTACACTTTGCTGCCACTGCTCATGTCTTTCTCCCAGGATACCCCATCTTTTCTAGACAATTTTTCAGAACTCAATATTCTTGTAAATACAGGATTAAAACAAAAAACAAAACACCTAATATGGAACCACAGGGATGGTGATGTTATGGGAGAAGAAGAACACATTGATAAATGGATAAATGAAATCTTTAACACATCACTTTAGCACATCAGTTCAAATTTACCAAGAGCATAGCTCAGAATATGTAAAGACAGCATGCCTTTTTTTTTTTTTTGGTGGTGATGAGGTAGTGCAAGTAGAAAACTATCTTCTTTACAGAGATCACAGAAACTTAATGGAGAAATTGGCACCATCAGAAAGAAAAGGGATCAATGATATATTCTTCTTCTTACTAGTATAAAGATCTTATTAATACTCTTAAACTGTGGTTTTTGCCTCTTCCAGAAGGGCAGGATTATGTTCCTTTCCTTGTTACCTTTCCAGTTGCTCCTTTTCTATCTCCTTTGATGACTCCTCTCAAGTCTATCTCTAGCTCCTCACCATGTATATTCTCAGTCCTTGGGCCTTTGATCTCTCTGTGATTTTTCACTTCAAAAAATGATTCTGAGAGCTTTCAACTATCACGTTTTGCTCCTGACTTTTTGTTTCAGCTCCAGTTTCATACCTACAGTTGGGTATCCTGATAAAATTATTTCAAAGTCACCATATTTGAAACCAGACCAGTCCCTTCTCCTCATGAGTGACTCCAAATTTTCTATGTAACTAAGGTTTTGGGCAGCTTAGATCCTTCCTTATACAAGTTTCCAGTTACCTAGATGTGCTGAAGAGAAATAAAAATACAAGGGGCCAGGAGGGAATTGCTTGGGTCATTGATTATAAAGGAAATTGCATAAAGGCTTGAATGGTGTACTAAGGGATTGTTAAAACACAGATTGTCATCTGCTTTACAGGAGTGACTCTATAAAAGGAACAGGAGATCTGGAAAACCTTATCAAGGTACAACATGAATGGTGATTTTTTTTTTAATATAAATTTATTTATTTAACTTTTTACATTCATTTTCACAAAATTTTGGATTCCAAATTTTCTCCCCTTTTATCCCCTCCCCCCATCCCAATACACTGAGCAATCTAATTTTCCCTATCACCAATCTGCCCTCTCTTCTATCATCCCTCCCTTCTCTTGTTCCCATCTTCTCTTTTGTCCTGTAGGGCCAGATGACTTTCTATTCCCCATTACCTGTATTTCTTATTTCCTAGTAGCAACAACAATACTCAAGAGTTGTTCCTAAAACTTTGAATTCCAAATTCTCCCCATCCCTCCCTCGCACCCATTCTCTTTGGGAAGGTAGGCAATTCAGTATAGGCCCTATCTGTGTAGTTTTGCAAATGACTTCAATAATAGTCGTGTTTTGTAAGACTAACTGTATTTCCCTCCATCCTATTCTGCCCCCCATTGTTTCTATTCTGTCTTTTGATCCTGTCCCTCCCCGAGTGTTGACTTCAAATTGCTCCCTCCTCCCATTGCCCTCCCTTCCATCATCCTCCCCACCTTGCTTATCTCCTTATCCCCCACTTTCCTGTATTGTAAGATAGGTTTTCATACCAAAATGAGTGTGCATTTTATTCCTTCCTTTAGTCGAATGTGATGAGGGTAAACTTCTTGTTTTTTTCTCAGCTCTCCTCTTTTTCCCTCCACTAAAAAGTCTCCTGCTTGCCTCTTCAATGAGAGATAATTTACCCCATTCCATTTCATCCTCTCTCCTCCCACTACATTTCTCTCTCACCATTTACCTTAATTTCTTTTAAGATATGGTCCCATCCTGTTCAATTCAATCTGTGCTCTCTGTCTCTCTATGTGTGTGCATGTGTGTGTGCGTGCACATGTGTACGTGTGTGTGTCTCTGTGTGTGTGTATGTGTGTGTGTGGTCCCACCAACTACCCAGATACTGAAAAGCTTTAAGAGTTACAAATATTGTCTTTCCATGTAGGAATGTAAACAGTTCACTTCTGGTAAGTCCCTTATGACTTCTCTTTACTGTTTACTTTTTCACGCTTCTTCTCATTCTTGTTTGAAAGTCAAATTTTCTTTTCAGCTCTGGTCTTTTCATCAAGAATGATTGAAAGTCCTCTGTTTCATTGGAAGACCATATTTTCCCCTGAAGTGTTATACTCAGTTTTGCTGGGTAGATGATTCTTGGTTTGAGTCCTAGTTCCTTTGACTTCTGGAATATCCTATTCCACGCCCTTCGATCCCTTAATGTAGAAGCTGCTAGATCTTGTGTTATCCTGTTTTTATTTCCACAATACAGGAATTATTTCTTTCTAGCTGTTTGCAATATTTTCTCCTTGACCTGGAAATTCTGGAATTTGGCCACAATGTTCCTAGGAGTTTCTCTTTTTGGATCTCTTTCAGGTGGTGATCGATGGATTCTTTCAATACTTATTTTGCCCTCTGGTTGTAGAATATCAGGGCAGTTTTCCTTGATAATTTCATGGAAGATGATGTCTAGGCTCTTTTTTTGATCATGGTTTTCAGGTAGTTCCATAATTTTTAAATTGTCTCTCCTGGTTCTATTTTCCAGGTCAGTTGTTTTTCCCATGAGATAGTTCACATTATCTTCCATTTTTTCATTCTTTTAGTTTTGTTTGGTGATTTCTTGGTTTCTCAGAAAGTCATTAGACTAAATCTCTTCCGTTCTAATTTTGAGAGAACTATTATCTTCAGTGAGCTTTTGAACCTCTTTTTCCATTTGGCTAATTCTGCTTTTGAAAGCATTCTTCTCCTCATTGTCTTTTTGAACCTCTTTTGCCAATTGAGTGAGCCTATTTTTCAAGGTGTTATTTCTTCAGCATTTTTTTGGGTCTCTTTTAGCAAGGTATTGTCCCGTTTTTCATGCTTTTCTTGCATCTCTCTCATTTCTCTTCCCAGTTTTTCTTCCACCTGTCTAACTTGATTTTCAAAATCCTTTTTGAGCTCTTCCATGGCCTGAGCCCACCAGACATCCACCCCGGATGTGTGAGATACAGAGGCCCTGACCTCCATGTCTTTCCCTGATGGTAAGAATTGTTCATCGTCATCATTATTGAAAGGCAGGAACATCTGTTTCCCATCAAAGTAGTTTTCTATAGTCTTATTTTTCTTCCCTTTTCTGGGCATTTTCCCAGCCAGTTACTTGACTTCTGAGATTCCTGTGCACCCCCACCTAGATCTGCCCAGCTAGTACTTGGGATCTGAGATTCAAATGGGCTTACCGTGGCAGGAGTGGCTGCTATTCAATGTGAGCTTAAGTTCTGGTGCTTGGGTGGGAGCAGGGCCACCTCCCAGGCTCAGTTCCCTCAGGCGGCTTATGCAGAGACCTTAGGTAATGGCCCTGAGCTCCTGCCTCCTCTGGGAGCGCCTGGTCACTGCTGCCTCTGCCTCTGCCTCCTGAGGGGCCGCAGGTCACGGAGACACCCTGCTCCCCTCTTGGCTAGCCTAGACGTCTCTCTCAGTGACCTGTAGTGCCTGTGGGCGGAGGGACCTTCACGGCCGCTGCAGGTTCCATCCCTGAACCCTACTCCGATCTGCTCCTCTGGGGCCACACTTGGCCAGGGCAGCACATAGGTGGACTCCGCTGTCTGGAGCGTGACAGACCCCTGGGGACATCTCTCCAGGGCTCTCTGGAATTGAAATCTTTTCCACTGTGTTTCTGTGCACCTTGCAGTGCTCCAGAATTTGTGGGGAGTTCTTTTTGCAGGAAATATATGGGCTGTGGGTTCGGAGCTAGCATACATGAGTCTTTCTACTCTGCCATCCTTGCTCCTCCCCCTGAATGTTTAATTTTCAATATGGGTTTGTGGAGCCTCAGGCTATAGGGGCGACACTACATGATGTTGGAAAGGAGATTGATATTCTCCAGCAACCACTAGGTTTGGAGAATGTCCATGAGGAAGCATTTGATATCTCTGTAATGTCTAGAGTAGGAGGAATCACCCTTCATCAAATGGTAAGATTTATATTTTCTTCCTTTGTGACTCATAATGAGAGAGAGAATTCTGATAATTCTTTGCAAACAATCTCTGGACTTCTCTCTTCCCTTGACAGAAGTGAAGTTTAGAATTCAGATGTTAATGGGATAGGTTTAATCACTGGGTGGTAGAGATTTTAGACTTTTATAATAGGTTCTATACATACATACATATATATGTATATATATGTATACATATATAACAGATAAGGAGCTTTTACCTTACACTTTAATTGTTACTTTCATTCATTAAATGTATTCTAACCTATAATGGAAGTGTGTGGTCATGAAGGTTGGGAAGGAGGATCATAATCATATTAAGTAATGTTAACATTTACAATTTAAGCCTTAGACCAAATGAGATGAGATAGAGGCTAAGTGAAGGCACAAGAGGGTTAAAAACCCAAGAAAGTGTCCTGCTGTTTGTACAGGCATCTAAGCATATATATGTGGATGTTTATAGAGGGGTTTGAAGAGGTAATAGAGCACCTCAGTTTTGGGATGTCTCCTGGTATCTTATGTGTTTATTGTATTTTGAGTAACTTTCCCTTCCCACCCGTTCGTTATCCTATTGAAAGCACGTTTTCCATTTAAGTTCCTACTAAAAAGCTTGTGTTCGACTTAAATCAATGGTAACACCATTGCCCCATAGTTGAAATCTAGGAGCTATCTTTGCATATTTCCTTTCTTTTCTTCCCTTAGTCAATTACCAAATACTTAGCAATGTCTTTTGCATACATCCCTCTTCTTCAGTGGCCATTATAATTACCCTCTTGCATTCTAGATCTACCATTATTTGATGGATCATATAAATTTGTTGAGGTTACAAACTCTGAATGACTCTCTCTATTGGTTATTCCTAGTGCCCACCATGATGTTAGAGGCTGGTCACTGGGCCTGGAGACAGGAAGACATAAGTTCAAATTTAGCCATGGCTGCTTAGTAGTTAGTGGGTGTGCAACCCTGGACAAGTCATTTAACTTCCATTTGTCTCAGTTTCCTCATCTGTACAATGAAGATAATAATGGTATCTACCTCTTAGGGTTGTTGTGAGGAACAAATGAGAAAATAATTATAAAGTACTTAGAAGAATTCCTGGAACATAGTAAAGCACTGTATTGATGATGATAACATTATGCTTTCCATTTAGGAAGCAATTTAAAAAAATATTTACTGGATCAAATAAAGTTCTAGTTTAGACCCTTATCACATCAGGCCTTTATTACAGCTATTGATCCCCTTGTCTCTAGCCTTTCCTTTCTGATTCATTCTATGCCTTGCCACCAGAAGATCATGTTACTCCCTACACTAAGGATAAAATGTCAACTCATCATTCTGGCATTCAAGGCCTTTGAAAATCTTGCCACATTGTCTGCATAAATTTACCTACATAAATTCAGCACAAACCTCTTAATCTAACCAGATTGGCCTTTTGATTATTCTTCTTAAATTTTTTTATTTATTTCAAACTCTACTCTTTTTGAATCATGCTTTACTTTCTATTTCCTTTCTCTTTATCAAAATCCCATTCATTCTTTCAGCTTGGTTCTCACCTCCTGAACATTGATTTCTTCATTCTAGCTCAGACCAATCACACTTTTTCTGAACTATTCATTATTTCATCCATTCAGCCACAACAACACCACAACTTCAGTGTGTGTTCTATATTATCTCGCATTATTGCTTTGATATTTTGGGGATCCTTTGTCCCTACTTAGACTTGAAAAATTCTTGAGGGCAGGGGCAATATTTTATATTACTTTTGCTTGTTTTTGGTGTCTAGTTTTGCGGGGTTTTTAAAAACATGATGAATACTTGGTTTATACATGTTGAATGAATGAAAACAAACTAAGCTTTCTGGCAACTGCATCTCCTGGTAAATTATCTTTGAGATTTAAGAGGAAACTAAGCTGGAGAAATCTGTATAATACATATGAGCTCTTTGTTTAATGCAACTTCATAAACAAGAATTATAAAGTACTTTCCTTCTGCCTGCATATAATTCAGTTATATCAATATAATATTATTTAAGACTCTGAGGTACAGGTACAGTATATGGTATAAATCTCTAACATATCTCTGAGGAATCTATAGTTTAAGAAGAAATTAGAAAAAACATATTCTACTTTTTAATTTATATTTTCTTTTTCGTCTAACTACAACCATATAGTAAATAACTAATTGGGAAAAAATTAGTTTTTTCTGATGATTAAAAATAGTGGAAAGTGAATTTCATTCTAATATGTAAGGTAGGAACACACATAATTAAACGGCAGCACATGTTGTTATGAAATTACAGGGACTAAGTATGGAATCCCTCAAGGAGGATTGATTTGTCAACAAAATTGCCTGAATTTAAAGGACTGAAGCTTGGTTTCCAGTTTAGCTGGGGCTTTCCATAAATTCAGGGTTTGGTGATATGTAATCAAGTGTTGAGTGTTTGCTTTAAAAACACCACTCCTTAATCTCCTTCTTCAATAAATCGTGATGTGTACCATAGATTTTACCAGTGTAATTATGGATATACATTAATTCAGCAGTTGTGGAATGGGCTGGGCAGTACATATTCAGTTGTACAATAAAACTAATTTGGCATCATGATAATTTCTGTGTCATACAAAGGACTCCTAGTCATTTTAGAGTAGATCACGAGAATTCAATGTAGCATGGTTTAGAAGAGATAGAGGTTTCCTTTAAAATTTATTATATGGTTGTGAGTTGAAGCTTGGGGGTGCAATGGGTAGACACTGGACTTGGAATCAGGAAGGCTCATGTCCATGAGTTCATGAGTTCAAATACAGCTATTAATCATGTTTGCCTCAGTTCCTCATCTGTAAAATGAGCTGGAGAAAGAAATGACAAACCACTCTAGTCTCTCAGCCAAGAAAACCCCAAGTAGTTAGAAACAGTTGATCACTACTGAAATAACTGAACAACAAACAACGTGTGTTGAAGAAGCTTGATCCATTAACATGAGTAGGAAATTTAGAAAGAAAGGAATTTGCTATTCAAGGTCCTTGGGGGAACCTATGTTGTATGGAATAAACATCAATATTTATGTATCTGCAAGCTTTCAGATTTATAATTTGATATTTTCCAAGTCAGTGAGTGTTGTACTAAAACTATTACTATCCTTTTACATAAGAAAAAAAATACAAACTAGAAAAAAAGCTCAGAAAGAAATGTTCAGTAATTCCTTCATGCTCATAAACCCAGTAAGAAAAAAAAAACCTTTTAAAAATCCTAGTTCTCTTCTGACCCCAGAGTCCACAATTGGAACATTAGTTGATGCTTTTTCACAATAGTAAATTGCATTAATTAATTAATGTGATATAGAAGTGGTTCTATGAAATTATAGTATATGGTATAAATCAGTGTGGTTCCCAAAGATTTTTGTTCCATGAACTCCTTTCACCAGCAATAGCAAATGTGTTGTGAATTCCCTGGACAGTTTGATCCATTATTTATAATATTTTTTTAGCTTTATTCATTAACAACTTACAATAGCTATGATGATAACATGCTGAAAAAGTCATGATGGTTCCAAAATGTTGCAAAACACTTCTATATTGCTTGAAATGTATCATCAAAGAAGAAAATTATAAAGAATTTTTGCATGAGTTTTTGGATCATCATTACAAATGTCCAAGGGGTTCATAAAGCATTAAACCATTGGTATAATGGTTATTGTATTATGTATGTAATACATAATAAATGTACTAGATGGGACAAAGAAGAAAAATTCCAATAGCCCTGTTAGAAGGGTTTTATTTAGAGCATTTTATGACCAAAAGATTTCTAGGTACTTAAATAAACATTATTTAATAACATATGTCAGTTTACAACAGTCAGATAATTTTAAAGAAATAGATTTTTTTTTATCAGGATGAAGTTGAGAAAAGAGACGAAATTGAAAAAGTAAAATAATCCATACTCACATGTTGATCCCAGGTTAGAGTACAGAGTCACTTACGTCATTAAATGTCTAAGCAGAGACAAGGGGATGTGGATGACAAAATTTGGAGTGAATTAGATTTGATGCTTACTCAAAGTTTGTTTAATTTGAAGGTTGCTTGGCTCCTGGGAATGAAGTAGTAAGTAGCTGATCAGAGGTCAGATCAGGAAGAGAAAAGTGTAAATGGTCTGGTGCCTGATTAAAGTCTAATTTTGAGCTGTCTGTGTGGAGAGGCAAATCGAGTATGAATCTGCAGACATCATATTTAGGGTATTTCATATGCTGGATATTCCAAAACTGCACTGAATTGGAACAGCTTGCATAAACAAGACACTGGAAGGCAACATGTTCTGGGGGAAAAAGAACAATAGATTTGGAGTCAGAGGAACCTGGTACAGATCACGTCATCACATTTTTGATACACCTCTAACATGAAGGGAGGCAGATGTTGGACTTGCTAGTCCCTTCCAGATCTAAATCTTATGATCCTTTGGTCATTTGATTTCATAGCTTTTTTTCAACCATCATAACTCTCAGAGAGCTATCTGCCAAGAGCCAGGAGGGTTTTGGTTACTGTCAGTGGAGTCAGTATGCATTCCAATCAAATCAGATGTTTGAAGTATAGGAATATCTTTTGCATCATATTAATGTATTTTTTAGGGTCTAGTAAAGGAAACAAAATGATGGGAGCTTGATTTGATTCTGACTCACAAAGTATCTCAAATCTAGAGTAATTTTGTGGGGGACCTGGGTGCTATGAATATTATTGAACGAGAAAATGAGTATTAACAATAGCTAACATTGGTGTTCATGAATATATCATTATTCCTTGGTGAAAAACAATGCTAAGTTTTAAGTAGAGTGTAGAATAAAAAACAAACTTTAAAATTTATTTCATTTTAATTTATGGAATAAAATAAGCATTTCCATAACTTAGTACCATAAAAAGATGATTGTATGTGAAACTGCAAATCTCTTATACACAACTTACTATTCCTTTCAAATAGACAACAAAATTATCATAGAAATTTCTCAAAATCAATAATGAATAAGTCCACAGTGAAATTAAAACCTAATGTCTAGTCTTTCTGACTTAAAAAGACTAGTGGGTAAAATTTTTAGACAATACCATAAAGAAACATGTTACTTAGTAAGTGGCCTCAATGTCTTTTCCATGCACTGAGGCCATTTGTACGCTTGCCAGAGTCTGTAGTTAGGCTTCCAGGACCTGTAAATATTTGTACATTTTTATTGTTGTTCCATGTTGTAGCATGACTGCTTTGCTTTCGAGAGATCCACTGGCATTTTAATTGAAAGATCCCTACACCTACCCCAGCTGCTGAAAACTGCTATTGAGTAGGATCTCACTGTTGCTTAGCCTGCATTTGGGTTCAGCTTGCCCTCACTGTTTTTAGTTCTTTTCTGCCATCAGTCATTCTTTACATTTCTTGATGTCTTTCATTATTGATACACATCTTACTCTCAGAGTTCAATTGTAGTGAACTAACTTCGTTCTGATGTACCAGTTGTGTTGCAAACCCTTCTTGGCATTAAGCTTATGAAGACGCTGCGTACAGACCATATGACTTCAATGTAGCCTTGTGAAGTAGCTTGGGAAGCCAGATGTGGCATCACTGAGAAGCTGGTGACTCAGCTTTGTATACAGTTACCATTCTGTACTCACTCATACCAGAGTGCTCTATAACTGTCACACATTGCTTGTTACCCTCCTGAAGGACATGCTGTCCTTTTTGATGGATTCATTACATTGTCTATCAGTGCATCATCAGGCAGATTTCTGCCTAAGTAGCAACTTACAGGGACTTTTCATATAAGGCCACGTTGGCAGTAATTTTTCATTACAGAAACAACCCTGACTTTGTCTTTTTAAAAAGAGTACAAAGCAGGCATTTTGTGGGAAAACTTTGCTTAAGAAAAATTTTATCAAAAAATGAAATAAAAAAGGAATTTAGGAATGGGATAAATATCTGTCCTTTTCCAATATATTCTAAAAAAATCCAGTTTGGTTTTTAAAACAAAATGAGTTAGAAGGATTCTATAAAGAGGGAACTCTAATATAATTTTTCTTACTTGTTCTAGAGCTGAGCAATGCTAATGTAATCTGCAATATCTATAAAGCCTTGTTTATGAAACTGCTGTCATCAACCATTTTACCAAGTGCATTGAGGTGCAGATATTCAGTAACAAAAGATCTTTAAGAAGCTAAGTCAGCTGTAGAATAAAATCAATAAAATAATTTCAAAGTGGACTTTGTTCTAGAAACTGATGCCTCTATTTCTCTAAGGGTTACTAACAAGGCAGGGGTATGACCAGTGTATGAGTGAGTACCTGCTGCCTACCATCACGTTTACCTTGACTTGTACTAGCCAGGGACATCATGATAAAGTATGACAGCTGAGATCAAGCACCTCATAAATCAGCAGAGCTGGAGTGATTGCCTAAGTATTTGTCTGATGCACTGGAATTAGTTTCTGACCACTAGATGGAACTCTCAAACTTCCTGCAATATTAATGGTTCTTTGGAAGACATTTGGTTCCTCTGAAAGTAAGATTATTTTCCTTCTTTTGGAAGCTTTCTTTTTGAGATTTTTCGGAAAGACATTTTCTCTTGTTTCCCCTTGGCCCTTTCCAACATATCTGAAAGAATGAACCAGTTTATTTTTGTATTGCAAAAACTAATGGGAAGGGATTTGTGGTAGTTTAATTCAATTTAACTAACATTTCTTAAGCACTCTCTCTATGCCATGCATACAGGTATGCTAGGGATATAAATGCAGAAACAGAATCAGTCTCTGCCCCCTAAGGAGTTTACATTTTTTTCAGAGCAAATATCCTGTACACAGATCAAAAATAAAGTAAATAAATTCAATTTGGGGAAGAGGACTCCAAAAATTAGGGGAGCAGGAAAGACCTAATGTAGAAAATGGCCCTTGAGCTATCATGGAAAAGCATAGGAATTTCAAGAGGCAGCATTTAGCACTGTGCCTGGCACAGAGTAGGCATCTAATAAATGTTTATTGATTGATTGAAATGAAGTAGACCATTCCAGGCACAGGGGATAGCCTATGGAAAGGTATGTTGTCTGGAGATGGAATGTCACTATGGCAAGAAACTTTCCAGTTAATTAAAACTGTTTTTTGTTTTTTTGCCAATTTTGGCAATATATCACTCATGGCCATAATATTAACATTCCTTTTTGTTGCTGTGCATTTATAAAGTATTTAATGAGGTTCAGTTTTTTTGAATTTTGCATCACAATTTACTTTCAGTGTTTGGGGATCTATTTTTATTTTTAATTTATATCCCCAGTACAGGTCTGTACACCAAATGAGCAAGCCATTTCCCTTTTCCAAAGCATTCATGATGCATTCCTTCTAGTCCCTGTTGAAATTAACTTGACAGTGACCTGCAGATTCACATGTCTCTGAAGACAACAGCAGGCTTTTTTTCACTATTGTATTCCCACCTATAGTAGTAACCATCAAGTCAAGTACATTTGCATTGTTGTGCAACATAGCATTTAATCTTTATAACAAGCTTTCTTTCACCTTGATCCATAAGCAAGTCTTTTCCACTGCTCTTCCGGAAGGAAATTTTGCCAGTATAGGAGAAAACAATGTAAATCCCCAAAGTGCTTCACTCAGCACCTAGCACAGTCTCTTACATACAGGAACATTCAATTGGAATTTATTAGATGGATGAATACAGGAGTTTAGGATGCTATAGGCCTCTTTGGTAACAACTAATTTGTTTTTTTTTTTCCTTCTTAATGCCCAGATTTTTAGGTTGTTGAGTTATTCTAAAATACAAAATAATTTAAGTGCTCCCCCCATCAAAAATGTTTTTGGTCTTATGCATTTATGGGTGGAAAACCCTCATTTGCTAAGAAGATTCAAGTTGTAATTCCATGAAATAGAAATAAAGAGGAGTATTAGGAACTTGAGGCATCCAAACCAAAGACTGATTTGGTTCTCCCCTGCTCTCAAACTGAGGGCTGCTGTCAGGAACATGTGACTGCATGAAGCTAATTAACATGACAAATATCTTTGAAATGGGTTTCTCTTTAACAAGTGGGTACCTTCTCCCAGTTTTTTTATGTTTCTTTTGTATACTCATGTTCATGTACATATTGTCTTTGATTGCCTTTTTCTTACATCCAAAAGCTTCTTCAGGGCAGAGACTCATTTATGGCTTTTTGTCCCTATTGCCTAGCATAATTCTCAGAACGTAGTAGGCACTTAGTTATGCTTTTTGATTGAATGAAATTACTCATGCTACTTCAGTGCAGAAGAAAGAATAGTTGTTTTGGAGTCAGAAGACCTTATTTCAAGTCCCAGCCCCCAAACATGCTAGTTATATGACCTTAGTACTTAAACTCTGTGAGTCACAATTTCCCTTATTTGTAAAATGGAGCTTAAAAGTCTTTCTACCATTTAACTCACAGGACCAGCATGAAGACACCATAAATCTTAAGCACTTTAGAAATGTGAGTTATCCTCAAGCATTTGTTGGGTAGAACTTTGGATGGGCAAGTCATTAGCTGATAAGCGAATTGGAGATTTACAAAACTATATATTCTTTAGTGTCTAAGCTGGATGATAACTACTCCAGATGATTCATGACCACTTTCATGGAGTGGTATTAAAAAGAACAGTAAAGATAAGCAGGTATTCATGAAAAAGGAAGAACATTGCAGAAATGTGAAATTTCTGGGAGCATGAAACTGCAAAGTGCATTTAGGGAGCAAAGACTATCTAATCTGGATGACATATAGAGTATATTAGTGGGATTAATAAGAAATGAGACAAGGTAAACAGTGGAGTGTTGAGAGAAATGAGGTAACTGAAAGCTTTAAGTGTAGACAACAGTTTGAATTTTATTAAGCAGGTCAGAATAATTACTGAAGATTGTATGATGGAGGGGATGGGAAGGACAGGCTATATAGTATTTATGCTTTTTTCAGGTCTAAAATTTCTATGACTATTTTGTAACAGAGAGATAGAATATGGAATGATGTTGTATAAGTGGGATGCTGCATGTGTAGAAGGGAGTGATAGCTACCATTTATATAATACCCTAAGGTTTGTAAAGACATTTAATTGCTATTTTCCTTTGATACTCTCATCTCTGTGAGGTGGTGACATTAATGTCTCCATGTGACAGACTGGGAAATTGAACCTGAGATTTCAGAGTCCAATAGCTAGTAAGTTTCTGGGGTACAAGAGGGACTCAGGTTTTCTAGACTTTGAGTATAGCAAGCACTATAAATACTTAGATGCCTATAGGAGCAGTCAATGAAAAAATAGATTAATTTCATAACCATTTTCTTGGATCCTGCCTTTTTAATTTGAATCCAGAGATCTGCTATCATTTGATGTGTATTTTGGTAGGGATAACATTTTGTGAGGTGAAGGAATGAATGTTGGGAAGGAAGAGATTTCATGAGTCTAGGATATATGGAGAGGAAATGCCAAGATTCTTGGTTTGGAGTTACTTCACCTTGGGTCATCACTGTACTGCTGTTTACAATTGGTGCAGGATCCTGGATCTTGTTTTTCCAAATCAGCCTACTTGTGTGATACCGTATCTACCATCTTGTACCTTGGTGCAGACTTGCCTCTAAGGCCCCTGTATCTGGAATGTATTTTTTTTTTACTTCTACCTTTTAGAATCCTCTTAATTGTTAGGGTCCTATCCTCAAAATTACTTGATATCTTATTATTACTTCTTATATATTTTCTTTTTTGAAGTCCTCAGGATTTGATTAGATTTAGAACCCCTCCTTAGGTCAACAAATCCCAAAAGAAAAGGATGAATTGGAGTGAACTTCTGCACCTCATCAACCCTCTAGGAGAATGGGGAAGTAGAACCACAGAAAGAAGAATTAGAATATTTTAGACAGGAACTTCCCCCTATGAACACCTTTATTTCTTTGTAATTTTTTCAACTAACAAGCATTTATTTTTCCCTTTTTCCTTTCTTCCTGCCCAAATTGAAAAGAAAAAAATTAAATAAAATCTTTTTATCAAATATGCATTGTCAAGTAAGATAAATTCATATGTTGACCGTGTCTAGAAATGACTGTCTCAGTCTACATTCTGAATCCGTTACATCTGTATTACAAGAGGGAAAGCATTCAATGTCATTAGTAGGTACTATGGAATCATGTTTGATCACTGAATTGATTAGAGCTCTCAGTCTTTCAAAGCTCTACATTTTTACAAAAGTCTTATTATTGTATAAATTATTCTCCTAGTTATCATTTTACTCAGGGCTTTTTTTCTAAGTCAAATTCAAATCAGTTTAATTCAACAAACATCAATTACATGCCTCCAAGTTGCAGAGAATATGTGGATCTGTCTTGGTTGAGGGAGTTTTCTTGCCTGGGTGCTCCCAGTAACAAAGAAATTATAGATCCAGTCCACATTCCCTTCACAAAGTCTTGTGTTAGATTCTGGGAATATACAGACAAAAATGACAGTCCCTATCCTCAAAGAAATTAGATTTAACAAGTGCCCAACAAGTTTCCTATGTCAGTAGGGACTCCTGCAAATGCTAGTCAGTTTTCCTTTATCTAAGGGCAGACATATAAACTTCCCTAGGACCAACTTCCCCTCCATCTTCTGAAAAAGGCTCTTAAGATATCAGAGTGCTGTAGGACTGGAAGGAAGAGAGTACAGGCTCATAGTTTTGAAGTTGGGATCTGTGAAAATCTCATTGCTACAGAAACTTATAACTTCTCAGAAACTGATAGCTTCTCTGGCTTTTTTGTTGGGGGTACTTGAGCATCCTCAATAATTAATAATAAGAAGGACCTATGTACGGTGAATAATTAGTAGTTAAGAAGGGGACAGGTATGGTGGAAGGGTGGGTTGGTGGCTGCATAGTTTATCTGTCATTTAGTGTTATAGAATGCGTGTTGCTTACAGAGAATGGACTTGGTTGATATATAGAGTTCCATGTGACATGTAGGGAATTACTGAACAAAGTATGTTGTAACATAATGTTAGCAACCATAGTATGCTGCTTAGTCTTCAGTCATCTGTGGTATGTGGAGATACATGTGGGTTTCTTTGTTGGTCTGGACTCATACTGCTTGAGGTTTCCCACAATATATATCAGAGTGGGTATCTTAATACAAGTTGAGTAAGATTTACGATACCAAGGTACAGTACAAGGAAGCCTGGAGCATTAGAAAATGGAGTCAGAGACAAAAAGTAAAGACAGACCATTTCATTGAAGAGAAATATTCACAACAAGAAGGGACAATCAGGGATGATGGAGAGAGGTACTCTTTGGCATTACAGTGGGTTAGAATGAGCTAAAACATGGCAAAATTTGGTGGGTTTTTATTGGGGTTCTTATCAGGGTCAATCAGAACTTGGTATTGGAGGGAAGCAGCAAGGAGGAGTCTGGACTTGGAACCTGATACTGATTCTTTCAGGGAAGGAACACCTGGGAAATTAGTGGTCAGTTGATATTCAAACTCTCCATCAGAGGGAAAAGGGGATTTCTGTCTATCTTTACTGCAGGCCTGAGTTTGACAAGACTACTCAAGAGATTTGAGCTTCTGTAAGGGTTTCTTTGTAAGTCCTTAAAATAAGGAAGCAAATCATGATGTCTGCTTCTGCTGACCTGAGTTTAACCAGTTAAACTTTCTCTCAGTTCCCATTTTCTAGGGAAGAGACCTTGGGGGAAATCAGAGCAATGATGGCCAGGTATTATAACAAGCTGCTGCACAGAGGAGAAAGGAACTAGAGAAAAGAGTCAGAGATGTGTGACAACATTTAAACAAGCTTCCAAGGGAGTCAAGGCCCATAAAATGGGGCAGGCCTAATCAGCCTTCCATAAGGACATATCCCTAAGTGCCTTTATGCTCTCCTCTCATTCAAGTCAACTTTGGATGTGATTATATCTACCAGTAATGATAAAAATAAACTCATATTTATAAAGTGCCTTCAGCTTTATTGAGCACTTGCTTCAAAATCACTCAGTGGGGTAGGCAGTGCAAATATTATTATCCCCATTTTACAGATGAGGGAGCCAAAGCTCAGGGAGACAAAAATTATTTGTTCCTGGTCATACAGTTAGTGTATGAACAGAGAGTAGAAGCCATATTTTCTGACTTTCAAATCCATCACTCTTTTCACTGTTGCTCCCTAGCTCTCCAATAAATCTGTTTCACTCTTTAGCACATGAAACATTGATTACCTCCCAGCATGAAGATAATAACTTCCAAGAAATCAAGTGACTGATTCAGGCTGTCAGAAAGGAAATGCTGCTTTGTAAACCAAAAACTTTTGTGATGCCTTTTATTTTAAAAACCACAGTCATTGTCTGGTATACTCCCTCCTTCCCTTACATACTCTGTCGTCTCTTGTAATAAAGAAAAAAGAATAAGTAAAACCAGGCAAAAACTACCATGCCTGGTTACATATGCAAAATCTTGTACCTTTAGAACCCCTCTTTCTACTTCACTTCTGAAATGAGGGAAATGTGTTTTTTCCCTTTTCCAGGTCGAATATTAATCCTTGAGGTCAATCTGTATTTTAACATTTAAATTAAATTTTAGTATTTAACATAATACGATAAAATCCATTATAAATAAATGAATTAAATAACAAATTAAATAATTAAGTGAAAAATAAAATT
Organism: Bettongia penicillata ogilbyi; assembly: GCA_023548195.1. NCBI lineage: Eukaryota > Metazoa > Chordata > Mammalia > Diprotodontia > Potoroidae > Bettongia > Bettongia penicillata. The sequence goes on from JAJHZJ010000083.1 coordinate 1,890,432, forward strand.
AAAATTAAATAAAATTAAATTTAAAATATTTAAATAACATTTACATCACTGATTTTTTCACTGCACCACTTCATAAAAATGTATTCCCAAGTTTTTCTGAATTCCTCGTATTTGTCATTTATTGCTTGCTAATTTTTTATGACATTCATTTATCAAGTTTGTGCATTCATTCCCCTATTAATAGACTTCCTCTGTTTCCAGATTTTTTTGCTTACACAAATTTACTGCTATTTAGATTTTTATGTATATTAGGGATTTCTGTCCTTGACCTTCTTTGGGTACATGCCTTATAGTAGGATCACTAGGTGAAAAGATGTGAATTATTCAGTGACTTTTCTTACATAATTTGGAAATCATTCTCCGAAAGATTTGGTATATCAGTATATAAGTGCACCTGAACTTCCTATCACCCTTCTGACGTCAACTATTTCCATCACCAATCATCTCTTTTGATTAGCATGGGTTAAATCTTCAGAGCTTTCTTTAATTTGCATTTCTCTTATTATTAATGATGTGTAACAGTTTTCCAATTCTTTGTTAAAAGAGTTCAGGAAATATATTCTAACACATAATTTAATGTCTGTTTTCCACTCTCCATTTTCCTTTTTAATTGGAAAATAAAAAAGGCTCAATGCACTTTAAAATAAAATGCTCCACTTGGAGTAAAGAAGTGTTTTCTATTTTCAGAAAAAGTATAAAGACCATAGCAACACCAGGAGAGGAAGACAAGGAACTCACTACAGTGAGCTTTCATAAGCTGACCACTTCCTCCGGTTCAGGTAAGCAGCACATTGTCCTTCACAATGCCCTCTTTCTTTTGGAGGTTTGCTCCTTGTGAAAGGTGTAAACTGATTAGAAAATTTATGAGAGAAAGACAATATAATTTATCAAAGAGATAAGAAATTTTTGAATGACAGAGTGGAACGTTGTTTTAAAGCTAGAGGTCAGTTCAATTCTCTCATTTGAGGCCAAAAGAGCCGAAGTGACTTTCTCGGGGTCACATGGAGACTATATGAAAGCTGAAGTATTCAAACCCAGGTTTATGACTGAAAATCCAACAGTCTTTATTTTATACTATATATTGATACTCCAAAAGATCTATGATTTCATCAGTATTAGTCCTCTCAATGCAGATTACAATCAAATAAACTATTTGCCTTAGCAGATATCTTTGTGAATTGCATGGCCAAGAAAATTCAATACAATGAAATTGGATGGAGTTTATTTTAGGTCAAATAAAAGGACATGCTGGATAGTGGGTGGGGCCAAGATGGTAGTCCCTAAATTTTCCTCTAAAGCCCTTTAAATACCTGCAAAAATAATTTAAACAAATTCTAGAGTTACAGAACCCATAAAATGACAGAATAAAACAAATTCCCAGCCCAAGACAACCTGAAAAGTCTACAGGAATGGTTTATTGCACTGGATAGGGAGCAGAGCACAATCTAGCATAGGCTGTACTGGGACCGACAGGACCTGAGCAGGCCTAAGGGAACTGAATCATTGGCAGCTGTGGCAGTTTTCAGACTTCTCAATCCACAAAAACTGGGGGCAATTAGGTTGTGCAGTGGATAGAGCACCAGTAAAGGAATCAGGAAGACCTCAGTTCAAATCTCACCTCAGACATTTGACACTCACTAGCTGTGTGACCTTGGGCAAGTCACTTAACACCAATTACCTCATCCTAGGTCATCTCCAGTCATCTTGATGAATATCTGGTCACTGGATTCAGATGACTCTGGAGGAAAAGTGAGGCTGGTGACATGCATAGCCCTCCCTCCCTCACAACAAAGTCAAGTTCAAGTCATCATTCAATGTCATCATTTCTCTGATGGCATGATCTTCAGCAATGAAGGATGAACACACACACACACACACACACACAAACACCAAAAAGGCCAGTGGAAAAAAAAAAGTGGGAACTGGGTGAAAGAGGAGTGTGAGGTGAAAGAAAAGAACTCAGACTATAGAATCTTACTTTGTTATCAAGGAAGATGAGGTCATAAAACCAGAGGACAGAAGAGTCAAAGCTCCTATATCAAAAGTCTTCAAGAGGATTATGAATTGGTTGCACGCCATGGAGGAGCTCAAGAAGGATTCTGAACATCAAGAGGAGAAGGAGAGGAATAATTGGGGAGAGAAATGAGAGTGATGCAAGAAAATCATGAAAATCAAGTCAACAACTTGCTAAGGGAGATTCTCCCCCAACATATTGAAGAAATTAATACCTTAAAAATAGGTCAAACCAAATGACAAAAGAAGTCCAAAAAGCCAATGAAGAGAAGAATGTCTTTAGATGCAAAATTGGCCAAATGGAAAAGGAGGTCCAAAAGTTCGCTGAAGAAAATAATTCATTCAAAATTAGACTGGAGCAAATGAAAGCTAATAGTTTTAAGAGAAATCAAGAAATTATAAAAGAATGAAATAAATAGAAGAGAATGTGAAATAACTAATTGGAAAAAACGGTGACCTGGAAAATAAAGCAAGGAAATATAATTTTAAAATTTTTGGACTACCTGAACGTCATGATCAATAAAAGAGTCTAGGCATAATCTTTCAACAAATTATCAAGGAAAACTGCCCTGATATTTTAGAATAAGAGGTAAAATATAAATTGAAAGAATTTACCAATGACCCCTGGAAAGAGATACCAAAAGGAAAACTTCTAGGAATATTGTAGTCAAATTCCAAAATTTCCAGATCAAGGAGAAAATATCGCAAGCAGCCAGACAGAAACAATTCAAGTTTTGTGGAAATACAATTAGGATGATAGAAGATCAAGTCAATTCGACATTAAGGAATTGAAGGGTTTAGAATATGATATTCCAGAGATCAGAGGAGGTAGGATTAAAACTAAGAATCATCTACCGAGAAAAATGAACATTCCATGAAATAGAGGATTTTCAAGCATTCTTGATGCAAAGACCAGAACTGAATAGAAAGTTTGATTTGCAAATACAAGAATCAATAGTAGCATGAAAGGTAAACAGGAAAGAGAAATCATAACAGACTTATAAAAGTTGAATTGTTTACATTCTTACAGGGAATGATTATATTTGTAACTCATGAGACTTTTCTCAGTATTAGGGTAGTTGGAGGAAATAGAAAGATAGATAGGCAGACAGACAGATAGGCAGATAGACAGATAGGGAGATAGATAGAAAGAGGTCATAGGATGACTTGACTATGAAGGGATAATTAAAAAATAAAATTAAGGGGTGAGGGAGGAATACATTGGGAGGAGAAAGGGAGAAAGAGAATGTGGTAAATTTTGTCATGTAAAAGAGGCAAGAAAAATATTTTACAAAGGAGGGAAAGAGGGGGTAGGTAAGAAAGAATGAGTGAATCTTATTCTCAGGATTTGGTGTAAGGAGTAAATAATATACACACTCAATTGGGATAGGAAAGGGGGGATGTTAGGAGGGAGGGCAGATTTGGGGGAAGGGTGAGGAGCAGCAAACACTGAAAAAGGGACAGGATCAAAGGAGAAAATAGATAATTGGGGGGTGGGATAGGATGGAGGGGAAATATAGTTAGTCTCTCACAACATGACAATGATAGAGATGTTTTTCATAACTATACATGTATAACTTATCTTGAGTTTCTTGCCTTCAATGGGGGTGTGTGGGTAGGAAAGAAGGGAGATGATTTGGAACTCAAGGTTTTAAAAACAAATGCTAAAAATAATTGCTTTTACATGCAACTGGGAAGGAAGACATACAGGCAATGGGTTATAGAAATCTATCTTGTCCTTCAGGAAAGTAAAAAGGGAAGCAGATAAGAGTGGGGATGATAAAGGAGGGGGCAAACCTGGGGAAGGAGTAATCAGAATGCATGCCATCTCAGGGTTGGGGGAGGAATGTAGCAAAAATGAGTCAAAAACTCAATCTCTTGAGGAAATGAATGTAGAAAACTAGGAATAAATAAAGGACATGTTGTTTTGTATAGCTGGTGCCAATCTTATGAATTTTTTTTCAGATAGGATGTAGAGAATGAAAATACAGCAAAGTTCAATAAGAATTTGAATAAATACATAGATAACATGAATATTATCCATGTGAATAATGGGTATTAGAGAGCTATCATGGAATGGTGTATAGAGACAACTTCAGAGTCTGGAAGGCCTGAGTTCCAGTCCAACTTCCAAATTATACCAACTCCTATATTTATAGTATTAAATAAAAAGAAAAGGCAGGTTTGGTGGATACTGAGTTGGTCTATGGTTTAAGATCTGGATTTAAGTCTCATCTTTGATCCAGGGTAATATGACTCTAGACAAATCTTAACTTCTCAGTGTTTCAGGTAATTGCTTAATTTATATGTTGGCAAGCAGGTAGAGATATGCATTGGGAGATGTAGTTTATTCATTGGGAGATCTTTGTACTAGAGAAATCATTGACATCATTGGGGTAAAAAAGATTATTAAAGAAAAATTAGAAAGTTCATGTCTGAATTGGTAGGATCTTTGCTATGTTCTTATGAATCATAGCTAAAGAAGATGTCCAAGATAATGAGTATGTGTTTTGAATTCTTTCCTTTATTTCCACGTATTTTAGCTAAAGACTATTGCCCATTTACACTAATCAAAATTATTATATTTGGGAAAAAATTCTCAGTGGATTTTGTAAATTGCCTACAGAGAACTTGATGTTCTTTATACCTTTTAGGATATGTTAGGACAGCATAGATTAAATAATGATGTGACTGAGAAATCTCTGATTTGTTATTAACATTGAGCTATGGGTTGATGCACAAATACACATACTGCTCCCTGCTGAATAAGGACCTTAGACTCATTTTTTTAATTGAGTAATACATTTCTTCAGATTGATCGTTTAGAACAGAAGTTTTTTATTTATTTTGAGTCATGGACTGCTTTGTCAATCCAATGCTGGCCTTCTATAGATTTCTTCTCAAAATTTCTAAATAAATGAAGGAAATCACAAATTTCAGTGAGAGGTTAGTGAAAACAAATATAAAATCTTTTTTTGTAACTATCCAATAAATTAAACAATCAATAAGCATATTTTAAATGCTTAGGGTGTGTCTGGTATAATGCAAAAGAGGCAAAAGACAGTCCTTGCCCTTAAGAAACTCACAAACTAAGTTGATGGACCTCCTGAAATTTATTGATGGATCCTTTTGGAGCCTCCGGATAGCATTAGAACATATTCATAAGATCAGGTTTTTTTTTTTCCTAATGGCACCATGGTGAAGGTAATGCTTGTTGCTTTAAATATATTCCCAAAGATTAACCTTGAGAGGCAGTGGAACAGCATCAATTGAGATCCCCAGAATCAGAAAAATTTCAGTTCAAATTTTATCTCTGACACATATTGGATATATGATTCTTGGTGAGTCATTTAACTTCTTGATGATCTAGGCAACTTTCTTACTTCCTAAAGTTAAAAATAGTTGTCCACCTACATTGATGGGGGTGTGGGAATTCCCACTGGGATTTCCCTAAATCAAAAGATTCATATTTCAGATCAAACACCTCCAAAATCATCATTAAGATAGGATTATAACTATCATGGTTTTTGCAATATCTGTAAAAATAAAGCAACTGAATTATGAGAATGTTTCCATTTTGAATAAATATATCAGTAGAAAGAAACCCTTTATTTACATTCTGTGCGGGCTTGATCTTAATAATACTGAAGAGGTGTCATTTGAGGAAAGATCATCCCAAAGAGAAGGCATCTTATCTTGAGTCTATAATAAAGCTAAATGTCATGTAAAAATGATCGAATTCCTGGAACACATCTCTGAAGTCAGAAGGGTTCCATTTGTGTTTTGATTTTAGCTGTCTAGGGATGCAGATTGAATGTAACTAGCTTATTTTTAATTCATTCTGATGTGATCAATTTTGTTTAAGTGATACTAAGGCATGAATGTTAATTACCATGATACAGGCTAGATTTTTATGTTTTAATTGCTCTGGAATGTAAGACTCTTTGAAGAGAGCATCAGTGGTTTTTAGGAAATGTTTTATTTAGTAGATTGATTTCCAGGTAAGAAAACTGGAGCAGAACTAAAATCATATCTTCCTTTATCTCAACCTCAAGTAGCAAGGGAGAACATGAGATAATTCTTTCAGTCTTTACCTCCTTTCATGATACAACTCAGGTGATACCAGCAACCCCACATCCCTTCTGGTCCCTATAATTTTCAGTGTTCTTTACAACCCTTCCTACATTTGGAGGAAAGAGTAAGATCAGACACTATGGAGGTAATATAGTTAAACTCCTTTATTTACACCTGAAGAAATGGAATCCTAGGGAGATTAAGTGAACTGCCAAAGATGGCATAGACTTCTAAGTAGCACAATGAATAGAGAGATGGACTTGGGAGTAAGAAAGATCTGAGTTCAAATGTGCCAGTGATCCAGAAAAGGCACTTCATCTTTCTCAGGATCAGCAGATATCTGATATAGATCACCCCTATTCTCTCACTGATCTTCATCTCTCACTGTCTTCTACTGGCTATTACCTGTATTTGTAGGCATGTCTTCCCCATGTTTCCCATGTGCTTAAAAAAGTCATTCCTTTCTCCACTCTCATTCCTTTCTTAAGTCTGCGTTCTGGCTTTCCACATCCTCTTGTAATTACCAAATTGGATGACTTTTTTTTCTATCCTTTTTCTTTAAAAAAATCTCTCTGCTGTCTCTGAGCCTCTTGATAACCCTCCCCTCCTTCATAATCTCTCTTCTATAGGTTTCAGCATACTTCTTACCTGTTGGATCACTTCTCAACCTCATTTGCTTGATCTTCATGCCCACAAACTGTGGATTCTCCTGAAGGCTTGGTCTCAGGTCCTTTTTCTTCCCCTTCTATACTATTTTACTAGGTTATCTCATTGACTCCCATGGATTCAGTTATTATCTCTCTGTACATTATTGTCAGATCTATTCATCCAGCCCTAACCCTACTCCTGAACTCTATTCTCATCTCCAACTACCTATTAGACATTTTGAACTAGATGGCCCAAAGAAATTTCAAACCCAATATATTCAATACTGAACTCATTCTCTTTCCTTCGAGCTCTCTTTCTAATTTTCCTGAGACTTTGGCGAGCACCATAATCCTCCTGGTCACCTAGGCTCAGGACTTCAGTGACCTCTTCAATTTCTCTCACCTCTTATTTCTAAAATTCCTTTTATTTTCTATTTAAAGATTTTTTTTCCTGGTCTCTTGCAAATTTATTGTTTCTGACTCAATTTTAAATTTAATCACTGTGTGCAGCCTCAGTTTTGCTTCTGTAGTGAGTTTTTTTTTTAATTTGAATCTCTGAGACTGGAAGAAGGATGTGGAGGGCAGTTTGGTTGTAGGGTTGAGCTGTATTCCAAGCTCAGACACAAGTACTGTACCTTTCTCTCTCTTCCTTTGTAGAGTGTTCTCTGTGTTCTACACAGCACTGGCTCTTGAGATCTCAACAAATTTCTGTAGTTTGGGACCTGGATCTCAAATAGCACTGAAAAGAGGATTATGGACTGGGATGTGAGGTTGTAGTACCAACATGATATTCACAGTACCTATAGCAGCTATGAATATGTCAGTGAAATTCTGAATTGCGAGATACAATAGACTCTCCACATGGAAGACAGAACCAAAACATTTTTTCAAACACCAGAAAGCTGAATTCCAACACCAGAAAGCCAAATCCATCATAGTAACAACAAAAAATAATTCATACACAATAACAATGCAGAGGGCAACATCAGCCCAAATCCTTGCCCCTGCTAGGACCTTCCCACAAATCAACTTCCTTAAATCAAAAACAAGCTCTTCTACTCACACTAACCAGTTTTCTGTTTTTTCTCTCCTCCTCAGTTCTAACTGCTGTGATTAATTTCTTCTCAATTCTGCTCCACTTCTTCCTGCTCCACCCATTCAGCAGACTCCTCCCACCACAGGATCCATGCAACTCAGACTTCCATGTGACCCAGGTAGGTCATATCAGCCTATTCATGGATGGAAAAGATTTTCCCATTTTAATTACCATTACATTCTTTAAGTTACCATTACAAAGGTTGCATTTTGTTTCAAGCCCATGAACTAGATTGGTTAACAGAGCCTGACTACTCCTAGCAGGGAGACCAGTGGGAGAGAGAATTCTGAGTGAGCTCAAGGTAGCTCAGACTTCATGGAGTTTTTTTTTTTAACCTACTTTTGGATTCTTTGGTGTCTTAGACCATGATAACAGTTGAAATTGCTTTCTCTGTGGCACACAATTTCTATTTTGGAGTGGTTTACATGGTCCTGAAGTTCAATCCTCCCATCTTGTTGGTCACCTGATCCAGAAGCCTCAATCATCAAGTAGTTATTTGCTAAGTCCTGTTGATTAGACTTTTGTGAAATCTCTTGTATAATTGCCTTTGTCTCTCTTGACACAGTCAACACTCTGGTCCAACCCCTCACCATCTCCTGCTGAGGCTATTGCAATAACCTTCAGATCAGTCTCCATGCTTCAAATCTCTTTCCACTCCAAATCACTGCACTTAACTGTCAAATTGATTTCTTAAAGCTCAGGGCTGACAAATCAACAAACTCAAGTGGTTCTCTAGTGCCTCCAAGATGGAATAGTTATTTTATTGGCTTTTGTGTGATCCAATGACAATGGTCTCGCGTAAGATTCTTCATCTCCCAACTCTATCTGCCCTGCCAAGCCTCAGCCTTGGATCACTCCTATCATCCACTGCCTAGCTAATACACGCATGCTGCTGACTGAAGGAGGAGAAATGGACATAGCTGCTCTGATTGGATCCACTATAAATTCATCACACAACCTCATTTGAGCCCTCACTACTGCTAGACAAGCTGACTATACCTCCCTTACCAATTCAGTACCCAATTTATATGCAGTGGCTCTTCTAAACCCTTTCATAACTCTTATGGTCGTATGCCTTCCCCTTCCATTACCTTCTCAGCTCAGAACCTTGTCTCATAGTTTATGAAAGAAGTTGAGGCCATTTACCGTGAACTCTCCCTTTTCTTCCTCATCTTATTTATTCTATCACTACGTCTTTCTTCACCCCTCTGTTATGGAATATGATGACCTTATTCCTTGTCAAGGCTAACCACTCCAATTGCTCAAGGTATCCCATTCCATGCTTTCACTTCCAAAAGATTGCATCCTCTATTATTGCTGCTTTATTACCTATTTTCCATCTTACTTTTGTCTACCAGCTCCTTCCCTACTTCTTACAAATATACATTTATCTTCCTCATCCTCAAAAACCTTCAATTATATCTTTTCATCTCAACAATATCCATCCATCCATCCATCCATCCATCCATCCATCCATCCATCCATCCATCCATCCATCCATCCATCCATCCATCCATCCATCCATCCACCTTATCCATCCATCCATCCATCCATCCATCCATCCATCCATCCATCCATCCACCCACCTTATCCATCCATCCATCCATCCATCCATCCATCCATCCATCCATCCACCCACCTTATCCATCCATCCATCCATCCATCCATCCATCCATCCATCCATCCATCCATCTATCTATCATCTCTCTCTCTCTCTCTCTCTCTCTCTCTCTCTCTCTCTCTCTCTCTCTCTCTCTGTCTGTCTATCCTTTTCCCTTTGTGGCCAAACTCCTACAAAAGACAATTCATAACAGGTGTTTCTACTTTCTCTCCTTTCATTCCCTTGTTAACCCCTGGCTTCTGACCTCATCATTCACTGAAACTGCTCTCTCCCAAGTTATCAATGATCTCTTAATTGCCAGATCCACCTTTTCTTAATCCTCACTCTTCTTGACCTCTCTGTACCCTTTGACATTATTATTCACCCTTTTTCTTTTGATACTCTCTTCTCTCTAGGTTTACGGGATACCACTGTCTCCTAGTTCTCTGATCTATCAGACCACTACTCTGTCTCCTTTCCTGGATCCTCATCTAGATCACACTCTCTAAATATAGATTCCACAAGGTTCTATTCTAGGCTCTCCTCTCTTCTCCCTCTATACTATTTCACTTGGTCACTTGATTGACTTCTATGAATTTAATTCTGACAGTTCTCAGACCTACCTCTCCTGTGCTAATCTCTGCTGACCTCCAAACTTGCCTCTCCATTTACCTTTCAGACATCTCAAACTGGATGTCCAGTAGACATCTTAAACTTAATATCTCCAAAATGGGACTCATTATCCCTCCACCTAAAAAACCCCAAAACTCTCCTGATCTCCTATCTTCCCTCTTAGTGAGGAGGGCAATGCTATTCTCCCAGGATATCAGACTTGCAACCTAGGTGTCATCTTTTTACTTCTCACAGCCATAGGTTGCCAAGGCTCATTGATTTCACTTTTTAGATAACTCTCAAATATACTCTCTTTTCTTCTCTGACACTGCTACCACCCTGATGTAGGCCCTCATCACCTGATGCCTCTATTATTGCAATAACTTGCTGGTAAGTATGCCTGTCTTAAGTTTCTCCCCACTCCAATCTATCTTCCTCTATTTAGCTACCAAAGTGATTTTTAAAATTCACATGTCTGACCATGTCACAGCCTCCTTCGTATCCCCCTCATAAATTCCAATTGTTCCCTATTACCTCCAGGATCAGAGTCAAAATCCTTGCTTGGTGTTGAAGTGCTTCATAATATAGCTGCCCTCTTTCTTTTTAGTCTTTTTCCACCTTGCTCTGTACATGTACTCTTAAATCCAGTGCCTGCCTATTCCACAAACAAGACACACCATCTCTTGGCTCTGGACATTTTCTCTAACTTTCTGCCATGCCTGGAATATTCCCCCTCCTCAGCTCTGACTATTGATCTCCCTGACTTCAAGTCCCTCTTTTTGTATCCCCAATCCCTCTTAATTCTAACACTGTCTGTTGGTAACACATCCAGTATATTTATTCCGTATATTCTGTTTATCCTCTATATAGCTTGTATGTACATATTTGTTTACTCGTTGTCTCTCCAATTAGATCTTGAAGTCCTTTAAGGCAGGGACTCTCTCTCTCTCTCTCTCCAGCACTTTTCACAGTACCTGACACGTAAAAGGTGCTTAATATGTGTTTCTTGACTCACTGACTGCATTTTCACTTCTCCCTCATGGTATATCTTTGTCACCTGACTTCTTTGGCTTCCTTTAAGTCCCAGCTAAAAGCCATCTCCTTCAAAAAGTTTTTCCCAATTGCCTATGCCTCTATGATTATATCAAATTTATCCTATAAATATTTTGTTTACACATAATTGGTTATGTCAATGATGTCAAACTCAGAATTGAGGCCATCAATATATATGAAAGAATGTTTGAGGACCATATATTGACTTAGTTTTAAAATTTAATTGCTGTGTATGTTTTATTGTATTTTAAATTATTTTGTTATTTTCCAATGATACTACATTTATTTGACACCTCTGGTTTGCATGTTATCTTTATCCTTTAGACTATCACTTCTTTGATTTTTGCCTTTCATTGCATCTACAACATTTAACATGTTATCTGGTACGTAGTAAACATTTAATAAATTTTAGTTGACTGACTAAAATAAGGATAACAATATCACCTATATCACAGGGTTGTTGAGGATCAAATGAGATAATGTGAAGTACTTTGAAAATCTTAAAATTCTAAATAAATTCCAGTCAATTCAATAAACATTTATTAAATGCCTACAATGTACCAGACTTGCTAAAGATACAAAAAAGGGCAAAAGACAGTCCTTGCCCTTAAGAAACTTACAATTTAATGGAGTCTATCAGTCAATAAGCATTTATTTAATGTTATTTTGTGTTATGCTTGATCCTACACTCTAGGAATACTAGGAAAAGACATCCACACTCCCTGCCCCTCCAAAGAACCAAAAACTTGTCTTCAAGACACTTTCTAATGTGTCCTCACATTCTAATGGGAGAAATAACATGAAAATATCTTTTGTACACTATATGTGTGTGCATGTATGTATGCTTGTATGTATGTATATGTACATATCAAGAAACACTAGTTTTAATAAGTAATAATGGTATTATTTAGGCAGCTAGATGGCATAACAGATAGAGGACTGAGTTTAGAGTTAAGAAGATAAATTCAAATACCACTTCAGATACATACTAGCTATCTATGTGATGCTGGGAAAATCACTTAATCTCTCAGCCTTAGTTTCCTCATCTGTAAAAAGAAAATAAGAATAGGACCTCCCTCCCAGGATTATTGTAATAATTAAGGAGATTACATATATAAGATGCTTTACAAAGCCTATAATGCAATATAATTGTGAGTTGTTTTTTTATTTTTAAATTATATACTAAATATAGTTTAGTGAAACGTGGGTTATTTACTATATTTCTTGGGCTTTTTGAATTTGCTTGCCTGAAGCAATTCTATAATGATGTGACCCTACATATTGATCTAAGAACAACTGCCCCTTTTGTCCTTTGAGCAATGGTAGAAATAGAATTAGAATGGGCTGCCCTGGGAACATTCCCGCATCACTGGAGGTCATGAAACAAAGGCTGACAATAATTTGTTCAGACTGTATTAGCAACAGTTCTTCTAATGTAAGTTGGACTACATGACTCGTGTTGCCCCTTCTAAACCTGAAATTCTATAATTTTTTGAATAATGATAAACTCTTTTTAGGAAAAAAAATATCATAGTACTGAACAAGTCTTCACTCTGAGTCAACCAACAAACACTTACACTATATGTAGATTAAAAAGAAAGAGGAAATAGTCCTTCTCTCAAGGAGACATCCTAGGACATCCATTCCCAGCTCCCCTCCCTTTTTTGGAAGTTTGTAGTTGAAACTTGTAGTTTCATGTTGTTCAGAAATGTTAGGCAAGCATTTTTGCCTATGGTACTGAGATGTTAAATGTCTTACCCAGGGTCACATGGACCATATGTTTGACTTGAGATTAACTGTGAAACTTGGTCTTTCTGACTCCAATGACAACTCCCTAACAGCCATACCATGTAGCCTAGACTCTTTGTGTCTCCATCGTTTTCTCTGTCTCTCTGTCTCTGTCTGTCTGTCTGTCTTTCTCTCTTTTCTTTTTCTCTATGAAAGACTATAGAGAATTGAAGTAGCTGTTTACAAATTTGACTGCACAGGCTCAAACCTGCTTCTTATCTTTCCTAAGATAAATTTCCTTCATAAGGCAAAAGGATATGCACCAAGTTTATTTTTAATACTGATATAATTAATAATATATGATATATTACTATTACTCATATAATATAATTAGTTGTATAATTATAAGTAATATATGATACATTAATAATAACATTTTACATTACAACCAAGAATTTCACAAGAAAGCTTCAGTCTGTAGTACATGGCATAGATGGCAAACTTATTTAATTTGAAGACGAGAAGGACCTGGAAGGGATAATTAATAACACAAATGATAGAAGCAAGATTCAAGGTCTTGACAATTTAGAAGAGTGGGCCAAAGTTAATAAAGTGAAATAAAGTAGGGTTAAAAATAAAATTCTGCTGAAATAAAACAAACCATTAATTGGAAATTATGGGTTAAAGCAGGTAGGTAGGGGCAAACATGGTTAGGCAACAGTATAAGTGAAAAGCACATCCTGTAAAAGGAAATATTATACTTCATGAGAGTAAAAGCTTCTTGAGGGACAGTGCAGTTTTTGCATTTTCTTTGTATTCCCTACCCTTAGCACCATATTCATTATATAGTAAACTCTAAATAGATTTATGTTTGTTATTGATTGATTTACAGTTCTAACTCCTGCACTGGTGCTCTATCCACTGCTCCACCTACCTGAGTTCAAATCTCACCTCAGACACTTGACACTCACTAGCTGTGTGACCTTTGGCAAGTCACTCAACCCCAAATGCCTCATCCTGGGTCATCTCCAGTCATCCTGATGAATATCTGGTCACTGGATTCAGATGGCTCTGGAGGAGAAGTGAGGCTGGTGACCTATACAACCCTCTCTCACTCAAAACAAAGTCAAGTGCAAGTCAAATCATTATTTCTCTGATGGCATGGTCTTCTTTGGCAATGATGGATGAACACACAAACATGCACACATACAGCTGTAAATCTGATTATCAGAATGAAAATATCAGATATTTCAGAGGCTAACAAATGGAAGAATGACTAAATTTATTTTGCTTTATCCTATATAGTAGGAAATAAAAGGAATGGAGAAAAGATTTTTATTTTGGTAAAAGAAAAAAAAAACTTCATAAGATTAATTAGTGCCCAAATGTGGAGCATGGTCTCTTGGGAAGCTATGAGTTCCTCCCTACTACAGATTGTCAGGTAGAATCAGGATGCTCCTCTTTACAAATGGTACAGGGAAAGATTCTTACTCAGAAAAGCATTGGATTAGAACTAGATGAACACCAAGCCCCTTTCAAATTGGAAAAATAGATATATGACCTGAAGAGAAAAGCAAAAGTTATACCATTTACAAATAAAAACAAAATCAAAATTATTGGAGAATTCAAGGTAATGCCTTTTACAGCAATAGTTCAGGGGAGAATTCTTTGGATATGCAATATATATATTATAGATATAAACATCATATGTCTAAATAATTTCAATCATATAGGTCAAAACATAATTTTGATGAGATATAATTAAAAAACTTTTGTTCCAACAAAATCGGTAAAAATAGAATAAGTGAAATTGTTGAGAGGAAAAATCTTTGTATTAAGTATCACTAATATATGAAATATATTTCATGTAAAGGGATCTTCTTAATATATTATCTGATACACAGTAAAAGGAATCTTTGCAGAAAGCTGCAGAAATCTTTACAGAAACTCAGGAGGAGGTACCAATTCTCTGATATGCCCCCAAATGATAATATCCTCTTCCTCTTCCTCTATGTCTTTCTTTTTTTTAGCTTCTTGTGAGAGTTGCCAATCTGTTTTGGGTGAGGCCATGTCTTTGTTCACTCTTTTTCTCTTGCTCCATTTTCAAAAGTCTGACCTTGTCTGATAGACATTAGGTACTGACTTGCAAGAGTGAAGTTCAAACAACATAGTGTTCCGCCGTCAACTTGCTGAGACACATACTGCCATCTGGGAATCAGCCTATGCCTTCATCTGCCTGGGAAGACTGGAGGTTTAAGTGTTGGATGGTCAGCAAGCCTTTACACATCCACTGTGTGCCAGGCACTGTGCCAAGTGTTAAGGATACAAAAAAGGGCAAAAAAGCCAAAAAAACAGTAACCAAGTAGTATAGTTCAATAAATTATGACTACTTTGGGGGAAAATATTCTATGCAATAAGCCATCTCCTTGTTCTTTATTACAGTTAAAATGTTCCTAATAACCCAAACTCTTGCTACCTTAAAATGTTCCCTGTGAGTTCCCTTTGTGATTTTTCTCCTGTTTAAATACAAGTGTGTTTTTTTGGGAACTTGCTACCTTTTTTATTACCTTAATTCAAAACTAGTAATTCTTCTGATGAATACTGTGCCTCTGTATGTTCAGTTAAATGATGATAATAAATATCATCTGTCTGGTAGAACAGTTGAGCAACATATATTAATTTCTAATCTACATGGAATTTTCCGACTTGATGAGATGTTGCGTTTTCTCTTCACTAGAGACTTTGGGGTGTCTGTAATACTCAGGATCATTTAAATCTAGTGTAAACCTGAAAAGGAAGAGATTTCAAAAAGGTCCTGTTCCCATTATAGAGAGAAATAGAAGAAAGGAGAAAGCTAAGCCTCAAAAGTGAAGAGTGAATGTAAGGAAACTGACAAAAAGAAAAGGAAGAAAGCTAAAAAGAAAGAGTTCAGTCATCATTGTCAACAATAGTAAATATTTATGAATTGTACATTCTGGGCATGAGTAATCTAAGAAAGACTGGGGAAGAGGCATTTATATAGATAACTAAAAGGGAAGCATGGGATACCCATAGATCCAAGGATGATTTCTATCCATAAGTACTTCTACTAGAAATAATATTTCATTTGAGAAACTGTTGTGAAGATTTTAATTTCAAGTAAAAGGTATTATCAACAAGACACTTGAAAGTGTGACAGCTTTTTGCTAATGTGACCTTTTAATAAAACTTGAATTCTTGAGATTGTTGAAGAATACAGGCATGAGAGCAATAAACAAAAGAACATACACTGTCCATATTAAAAAAAACTTACTGAAATAAATTGATATTTTAAGTAGAAAGAAACTACTGAGACACAAAGCACTTAGCTATACCAGGGAATCAATTTATCATAGTTATTTGACAAAAATAAATAGGAATCCACTGGAAAGTACCTTATTTTCTTGTCTCTAAGCCTGATGTTTTTTACTTGTTGCATTATTTACTCTTTGGTGTTGAAGCATGAGATTTTTTTTTCGTACCAAAATCAATGTGCATTTTCGTCCTTCCTTTAGTAGAATGTGATGAGGGTCAACTTCATGTTTTTTTCTCAGCTCTCCTCTTTTTCCCTCCATTAAAGTCTCCTGCTTGCCTCTTGAATGAGATATAATTTACCCCATTCCATTTCACCCTCTCTCCTCCCACTACATTTCTCTCTCACCATTTACCTTAATTTCTTTTAAGATATGGTCCCATCCTATTCAGTTCACTCTGTGCTCTCTGTCTCTGTATGTGCGTGCATGTGTGTATGTGTGTGTGTGCACATATGTACGTGTGTGTGCGTGTGTGCATGCGTGCGTGTGTATGTGTGTGTGTGGTTCCACCAACTACCCAGATACTGAAAAGTTTTAAGAGTGACAAATATTGTCTTTCCATGTAGGAATGTGAACAGTTCACCTTTGGTAAGTCCCTTCTGACTTCTCTTTGCTGTTTACTTTTTCATGCTCTTCTCATTCTTGTGTTTGAAAGTCAAATTTTCTTTTCAGCTCTGGTCTTTTCATCAAGAATGCTTGAAAGTCCTCTGTTTCATTGAAAGACCATATTTTTCCCCTGAAGTATTCTACTCAGTTTTGCTGGGTAGGTGATTCTTGGTTTGAGTCCTAGTTCCTTTGACTTCTGGAATATCCTATTCCACGCACTTCGATCTCTTAATGTAGAAGCTGCTAGATCTTGTGTTATCCTGATTGTATTTCCACAGTACTGGAATTATTTCTTCCTAGCTGCTTGCAAGATTTTCTCCTTGACCTGGGAATTCTGGAATTTGGCCACAATGTTCCTAGGAGTTTCTCTTTTTGGATCTCTTTCAGGCGATGATTGATGGATTCTTTCAATACTTATTTTGCCCTCTGGTTCTAGAATCTCAGGGCAGTTTTCCTTGATAATTTCATGAAAGATGATGTCTAGGCTCTTTTTTTGATCATGGCTTTCAGATAGTCCCATAATTTTTAAATTGTCTCTCCTGGATCTATTGTCCAGGTCAGTTGTTTTTCCAATGAGATATTTCACATTCTCTTCCATTTTTTCATTCTTTTGGTTATGTTTGGTGATTTCTTGGTTTCTCAGAAAGTCATTAGCCTCCATCTGTTCCATTCTAATTTTTAAAGAACTATTTTCTTCAGTGAGCTTTTGAACTTCTTTTTCCATTTGGCTAATTCTGCTTTTGAAAGCATTCTTCTCCTCATTGGCTTTTTGAACCTCTTTTGCCAATTAAGTTAGCCTATTTTTCAAGGTGTTATTTCCTTCAGTATTTTTTTGGGTCTCCTTTACCAAGGTATTGTCCCGTTTTTCATGCTTTTCTTGCATCTCTCTCATTTCTCTTCCCAGTTTTTCCTCCACCTGTCTAACTTTATTTTAAAATCCTTTTTGAGCTCTTCCATGGCCTGAGCCCACCGGACATCCACCTCGGATGTCTGGGATACAGAGGCCCTGACCTCCACATCTTTCCCTGATGGTAAGCATTGTTCTTTGTCATCAGAAAGGAAAAGCGGGAACATCTGTCTCCCAAGAAAGTAGCTTTCTATGGTCTTATTTTTCTTCCCTTTTCTGGGCATTTTCCCAGCCAATTATTAGCCTTCTGAGATTCCTCTCCACCCCTGCCTAGATCCTCCCAGGTAGTGTTTGGGGTCTGAGATTCAAATGCTGCTTCCCAGCCTTGGGCTTTCAGGTATGGGCGTGGCTGCTTTTCAATGTGAGCTTAAATTCTGGGGCTCAGGTGGGGGCAGAGCCACCTCCCAGGCTCAGTTCCCTCAGGGGCTTTATGCAGAGATCTTTGGTAATGGCCCTGAGCTCCTGCCTGCTTGGGGAGTCCCGGGCCGCTGCTGCCTCTGCCGCTGCCTCCCGAGGGGGCCTGAGTCATGAAGACACCCTGCTCCCCTCTCGGCCAGCCTAGAAATCTCTCTCACTGACCTGTAGCGCCTGTGGCTGGAGGGACCTTCCCGGCTACGGGAGGTTCTGTCCCTGAAGCCTGCTCCGATCTGCTCCTCTGGGGCCGCGCAGCCAGGGCAGCTCATGGGTGGGCTCTGCTGTCCAGAGAGCGACGGACCCCTGGGGACAGCTTTCTAGGGCTCTCTGGAACGGAAATCTCTTCCACTGTGTTTCTGCACAGCTTGCAGTGCTCCAGAATTTGTGGAGAGTTCTTTTTACAGAAAATATATAGGCTGTGTGTTCGGAGCTAGCATACATGAGTCTTTCTACTCCACCATCTTGGCTCCTCCCGCATCAATATCTTTGAAGCATGAGATTTTTATGTAGCTTCCTTTCTATGAATTCTCATCTTTTAATAATTTATTTTGTTTTTTAGGGGACAATACTATTTCAAAGTCAGAGCATTAATAATCAGTGAAGAAGATCATTATTCTGTAAGTTCTTGCAGATGATTTGCAAGCTTTTATTTCAAAAATGCTTCATAACTGCTATTTAGGTCAATTAGCATATTAAAAGTATTATTGTATTGAGTAGAAAAAGGCTATAACTTCATTGTCAGGCAGATGACACAAATGTTAAAGGAACCTGAGAAAGTCCCTTAGCACTTAAATAAATGCTTGTTTATTGACAAACTTTTAGTATCCCAAGAAACTTTATAAGACTGTAAATTACAGAGAAGATCAGTATCTTCAATCCACATGGATGGAATTTCCTACATTAATAAAATCTCAGATCTGGTCCAAAAATACAAGGGCACATTCAAAGATTTTTTTAAATTAATGCCTAAATGAACACAAAAACAGTTTATTATTTTCCTGATCAAAAAGAGACCAACCACAAAAATATTAGATAGAGAATTATGACTCCCAGCAAATGAGTCATTTTGACATAGGAAAAAACAAAACAAAACAAGTCTTTTCCCCTTCTCACTGATCTAGGCCATACTATTTTCAAATGAGTATCTACTGAGAGATTAGTTGTGCATTTGATAAAGTACCATAATCTGGTTAAAAATAAAAACAAAACTTATTTAAGAATACTTATGTGCATGAGCTATACATACACTCAAGCTTCCCTCCAAATTTATTAACTGACCCTCTTTGAAGAGCAAGGTAGGTGGAAATTAAGTCACTTTTTAATACCTTGTGTAGATCATTCTACATCTTTGTAGCACTGGGGAAAAGTCACATTTAACAAGTCATCTTCAGCTATTACAATGCCTGAAGTATGCAGTCATTAACAGACCACTCAATATGAGGACATTATTGTAACCAGCCTTTTTGGCCCATTACCCTGCACATTTTCAAATAAAAAAACAGGATAAATGTTTGTAGTTTGGGTTTTTAGAAGGAAACTGAAGCTCTGACTCTCTTAAAAAGACCTGTAATTTGCTACAAAATGATCCAAAGGTAACAAACAAACCAGGAGGGTTTAAAGACTGCTTGAATCCACAGATCCTCAGAATCATTCCATATTAGATTTTTTGTTTTTAAGGAGAATTTTTACATCAGTATGATATAGTTTTATTTTTTTGCTTTCCTTTTTATTAAGAGAACAATAATATAACAGCTAAAATTAATATTTAACATTACAGTCACTATAATCATATAATAAAATATATATAATCATATAATAAAATATCTTTCTGAGATTAATGACTGATTTTTTTAGAATAATATAAAATCAGGAAGTGACTGTAAGTCCAATATCATTTAACACTGAACTATGACAATAGTTGTAAGAATTCTGCATTTGGAGTCACAAGACTCAGATTTGAATGCTGTCTTCACTTTTCCCTACCTGAGTAAACTTGTGTAATTCATTTAAATTCGCTGGGTCTGAGTTGTACCATCTATTAAAAAAAAGTGGAACAGACAGGATGACCTCTGAAGTTCTTTTCAAATTTGAATTTTTTATTTATTGAAATAATTTATGACTGAATAAAACATGGCTACATAATCAATGAGCACAACTTATCATTATTGAATTGACTGTACTGAGCTCAGCAAGATATCAATGAAATTGTATTAACAAAGTGCTAAAATAACATCTTAGTGCCAATATCAATCATATTGTTGACGGTTTTGTACTAGCCATTCACTAATATTTTTAATACAACATCAGATCACCTATGAACCATATATCATAAAGCTACCGGAATCAGTGTCTTATCTTATGCTATCTAAAATATATAGTCTGCCATTTCTTCATTGACTCACTATCAAAGTGGAGTCACACATTTTTCTGGGGACATTTGAATACAAAATTTGGAATTGGAACTTACAGGAAAATAAACCTAATGTTTTCTTTTATCAATGAAGGTAGTAAATAAATAGTAAATTAAGGTTGGTTGCTTTATTCAATATGTGTCCTAATTGGGGAGAGGGGTATAAAATGAATATACAAAAGAGACAATTTTCATATACAACAGAAAAAAAGATTATATGTGAAAATGTTCATCTACAGCTATATATATTTGTATTCTATACACATATACAAGATATGTGACTAGCATTTATGTAGCATTTTAAGGTTCGCAAATCACTTTACATATTTTATCTCACTTTTCTCACAACAATCCTGACAGATCCCATTATTCTCCTTCTGCACATGTAGAAATTGAGTTTGAATGACGTGAAGTGACTTTCCCAGGCTGTACCACTGGGAGGTGGCAGCATTCGCACTCAGGTTTTTCTGACTTGCTCTACCCTAACTGTGCCACCAAACAGCCTCCTATGTTCAAAGTGGTTCTACTTGTCTTGATTTTCCTCTGAACTTTCTTCTGTCCTTTCTCCTTTAAATAAAAGTCTCAAGTGACTATCTGGGAAGATATTAAAATTATAACATGAAGGATTGTCATGTGAAAGAAGTGGTGGATTGGATTTGTTTGGTCACTGAATTTAGAACTAAGGCTAATTAATAGTGGAAATAACAAGGAAAAAAGTTTATGCTTTCTTTTTCTTTTTCTGTTTTCATATGAATGACATGAGTTTTTTATACAGAGGAGAAAAAAAATAAGATTATATTTGAAAGTGTAAATCTCTTTATGTATAACTTATTTTTCACTTAAAACATACACAGAACTGATTTTAGCCCAAATAGTGGAGAAATGAATAGGATTTCAACACTGTCCTTGCTGTTTGAGATGGTTGCTTGGACTTCTTTGCATTTTTTTTAGTGATCCAATGGCCCTCTTTTCTTTGTTTACCTAGTGTTTTCTCTTCTCTGCTACCATATCTTCTCCTTTCTCACCTTTAGCTCATGCCAAATTGAAAAAAAAAGAAAAGATTTGGGGGAGATGTAAGAAAAAGCAATCCCAAAGTTAAATGCGTCAATATCTAAAAGCTTCCCTTCACTAATGGCCTTAAAGAAGAGGCTAAATGATTACTGATGAGTATGTCATCATGTGGAGTTTTGACACAGGTTTCGTTGGTTAACTAGATGACTTCTCATGGTCTTTCTTCCTGATATTGTGTTTCTTCTATTGTTATATAGTGGCATGTCAGAAAGACCATGATAGAAATCAATGATGTTTTTAATCCTTTAAGGGAGAGATTTTTCTCTTTTGTCTTGTTAAGTACATACCTATGTATACATGTGCATGCCTGAGTTAAAGGCATAGAAATAAATACATTTTAAAATCAATATCTAAAAGCTTCCCTGCAAGGGAATTGCCAACCCCCAGCCTCTTGGATGGCATTCACTGGTCATGACTCAGGTAAACTGAGGGGAGACTGGTAAGGCATGAACAAGATGGCGCTGGGAGGAAGGGTTCCGCCCCTGTTTTGCTCAAGGCTATTTTCCCAGGCTTTCCAGAGAACAAAGAAGCCCAAAACGTTTTTCTTTCTAGGGGCTACATGTCCACCCTGGGCAGTCCTGGCTTAAGGTAAATTACTTTCTTATAAGGGCAAACTAATTGGTGATAGGGTCACTTAGAGCACTGGTGTCAGAAAAGAGATAAAAGCACTGCTCACTGCTTGAATAAACGGAGTTCTTACTATCTTGTCTCCCGCCTCAGTCATTGCTTACAGCTAAACTCCACCAGGGCCTACAGGCCTCTGCTGGTCAGATAAGCCTGTGGGCCCGAGAGATCAGGCCCAAACTCCCAGGGTCCCTAACACTTCCCTTCATTAATGGTCATTTTAAAACATTTTATAGGAAAATATTAAATATATTTTATTAAAATAAATCTACTACTGAAATGTATATCATCTGAGTTTTGGAATATATTTTAGTTATTAAAATTCATTAATGTAGAGAATTTACCATGAGAAAACTCCCTTTGCCAATGAAGATCAGCAAGTGACCTGTTAATTTGCAGAGTATTTAAAAGAAGAGAAGATATCAGAGGTATGAAAAACATATGAGAACTTATTCATTAAAAAGGGGGAGAACTAAGAGCACATCAACAATATCCCTACCAACACTCTCTGTGCAAAATATTTTGGAAGATCATCTGTACAAAATATGAAGGTGTTCTCAATGGAGATTTAAGTAGGGAAAACACAGTCTTTTGCCTATGTTCAACAATGTGCTTAATCCTCACCCTCTCATAACTGTCTACACTATATAAAGAACATGAGATCTCATAGTGTTTGTTAGTTACAAAAACACAACAAAACAAAACATTTGAATTGGTAGAAAGAAATTCCTTCTGCCCTTACCTCTTAAAAGGCTTTAAAAATGTTATCTCCCATCCAGGCACCAAAATCAGATTCATGAGAAAGTGCAGCAAGAGAAATCTTTCTGATCATTTACCCTCTGATAATAAACATAAAACAGAGCTGAAGGTATTTGTCATTTTAATGGAGAAAATTCAGTACAGAGTTCAGATTGAATTGGAATTTGTGGTTGATAGTAAAATCCTCTAGATGCTCTTATGAGTCTCCATATCATGAGAAGACCTAGGCATGCTGTTCTTCCACTCCTCCTCTTTCCATCTTCCCTTAAAGATTTGTATTCTCATTAAAATGCAAATTCTTTGAGAGTAAAGACTGTCTTTTTTGTATTTACACCGAAGACACCCTCAATTTCTGTGCAAATGATCTTCAAAAAGATTTTACATAGATGGAATAGTACATATATAGTTGTTGATATGCTCTTAGTATTCCTCCCCTTGTAAATAAATTATATATTTTTTCATGCCTCTAGTGTCTTCCCTTCCTTTATATATTCTGCAAGTTAGCCCTTCAATGTCATCACAACTGTATACCCTCTATCATGACTCTCTATATTCTTCTTTTGGTTTTGTTTTGTGATTTCTTGGTTTCTCATAAAGTCATTAACCTCCATCTGTTCCATTCTAATTTTTAAAGAACTATTTTCTTCAGTGAGCTTTTGGACCTCCTTTTCCATTTGGCTAATTCTGCTTTTGAAAGCATTCTTCTCCTCATTGACTTTTTGAACCTCTTTTGCCAATTAAGTTAGCCAATTTTTCAAGGTGTTATTTTCTTCAGCATTTTTTGGGTCTCCTTTAGCAAGGCATTGACCTGCTTTTCATGCATCTCTCTCATTTCTCTTCCTAGTTTTCCCTCCACCTCTCTAACTTGATTTTCAAACTCCTTTTTGAGCTCTTCCATGGCCTGAGGCCATTGGATATTTATTTTGGATGTTTGGGATACAGAAGCCTTGACTTCTATGTCTTTCTCTGATGGTAAGCATTGTCCTTCCTCATCTGAAAGGATGGGAGGAGATATCTGTTCACCAAGAAAGTAACCTTCTATGGTCTTATTGTTTTTCCATTTTTGGGGAATTTTCCCAACCAGTTACTTGACTTTTGGGTCCTTTGTCAAGAGTAGGATATACTCTGGGAATCTGTGAGATCTCAATTCCTCCAAGGTGGCACAATCAAGCATGTACTGATCTGGACACAGAGAGGGATTTTTATGCCCAGAATCTTAGCAGTTACCTCTCCACAGCCACCTTGCCTCAAGTTCCCAAGTCAGCACTGGGGGCTGATTTTCAGATAAGCTGGATGGGCAGGGCCACCATTCAGTTTGAGACAAAGACCAGCTTGGCCAGGGCCTCCACCCAGGGCTGAGGTAAGACTCAGCTCTTCAATGCCTCCAGGGGTTTTTATGGTCCAACAATGGAGCTTCCCTAGGGGCTGCTGTGCAGGCTCTGTGACTGCTGCCTGCTGCCAGAGCTATGAGAAGGCCCTTCTCCCTTCCCGGGAAGCTGATAAAACCCCATCACTGACCTTTGGCACCTGTGGGCCAAGGGATCTGAGGACCTGCTATGGCTGGAGATTCCTCCCCAGAGGTGTCCTCCTCCCAGAGTCTTGTCTCGTCATGCTGAGCTGCTTGGCCAAGGCTGGGCTGGACTCCATGCTCGGCTCTGGGTCTGGCGCAACCAATGTTTCCATGGGCCTTTCAGGTCTCTGTGGGCTGGAAATCTCCTCCACTCTGTTGTTCTCCACTTCTGCTGCTCCAAAATTTGTTGAGTATACCTCTCTACAGGTATTTGGGAAGGACCCTGCATAAGTGTGTCTTTCTTGTCTGCCATCTTGGCTTTGCCCAACTCTCTATATTCTTGATCCAACTTGCTTACCTGTCTCATCTGTATTCCCTTGAGTACCATTTCTACTTCCTCAGTAAGCACCTGAGGTTCTGTATTATTAAAGTATGGATGTGGTTCTTCCACTAACCTAAATGAAAAAAATTCATTGTCACAATTTTTGCCACAAATGGATATCTTAATAATCTTTCTTTAAACCTGTTTTAACCTCCACTGTTTCACTTTATTTTATGAGACAATTATTCTAGTAATTGTCCATTGCTGTATTTTTCATAAGATTTTATGGATGAGTTTATGTTGTTACCTAGGGTTGCCATTGGCAGTCATCTTGTACAATTCTAACATGCTTAAAAAGAATGCTATTTGGCACAAATCTTTAGACTGGGTTCTGTCTTAAAGTTTTAAATGATATTTTTTCCATATCAGGAAACAACAGAATGAAATCCTCACTCAAGTATCAATGGATGGAACTGGGAGGTTGACAAATTGATATGAAGCCAACTAGATTAGTCAGAATTTATGTAATGATCTATTCTTATTAGTAATTATACTGGTAACATTAAATATAAATTCCACTATCTTAGGCCCTTACTATGTGATGAAATGACAAATGAACTGAAAAGGAAATTGCAAAGAATAGCTGAATCTGATTAAATGAATAAAGAAGACATTTGTATTAAAGACAAAATAATTTTAAAGGCCCTTGGGGTCTAAGTTTCAAAATACTTCAAGGATTTGGCAAATAATGAAAAGAATTGTACACAATATATTTGACAAAAAAGACAGTTGAGTAGAGATAACTTTCACTGATCCATATGCCCATTTTTCCATGTCTCTTAATTACTAATGAGGAAAGAGGAAGAGACATTCACATTTTTGTGCTTAACTTTTTAAAATAGCAAATTACATCTTTAAAGTCTTACCACTGAGAAATGCACAGAATATAAAATCTTACCATGTCATTTTTTGTTGATTACACTAATAATAGACTCACCCACAAGGATTTTGATCTTAATTTTCAATCTGTGGTCACAATACCTCCAAGACACAGTGAATAGAAAGCAGAAAAAGCAGTTCTTTGAGTTCATGAAAACAGTTCAGTCCTCCTAAATATACCTATACTGTTATTTCTGACATAAAATCTATAAAGCTAATGACTTCTCATACACATTTCCTGTCAGATCATTTATGTATCTTAGGCAAGAATGGAAAATTGGTGTAGTGGAAAGGGTGCTGGACTTAAATCAGAGGACCTGGGTTTAAATCCTAGCTCTGCAACTTCTTAATTTTGTGACCATTGTTAAATCACTTAACCTCCTTGGGAATCAGTTTCCTTATGTATGAAGTGAACAAGTGTGATTAGTTGGCTTCTGAAGTTCTAAACCTCTAAACCTATGATGCTGTGATCCTGCCTCATAAACTCATAAACTGGGAAATTCTGGAAGGTAACTGACCTTAGAGGATCATAGTATGGACGTTCTTCTCATCTGTACTGTGAGGGACTGGCAGAAGAAGAAAATGAGACAGCAGCATGGTGGCCAATAGCTAATCTCAAGGATTGTGGAAAATAGGGTATTTCTTGAAGAAATTACTCTTCTTACTTCATTGCTTCTTATGCTTCATTTAACTGTTTTATGCAATGTTAATTTATTCATTGAATTCAGATTCCGAAGGCTCCAGTGTGATCAGTAGTACATTCCTGAAGGGACGATGGAGAGGAAAACTGCCACTGGGCTTTCAAATCAGAATTCATTTTCGTAGTTTCAGAGAGCAAAGGCTTGACTTTTAACACAGGAAGATTAGCTCTGCATGTGCTCCTGTCCCTTACCCACTTCGGGGGCATTAACACAGAATGTGTTTTGTTGACTCATAGAGTGCCACATTAGGTAAATTAAACATCAAACATCTGTCTGACTTTAAGGTTCATCTACCATGGGTAGATTGGCAGCATAAGTGAAAGGCCCACAGTCAGTCAAAAGGATAGTGCCACCATAATGGCAAACTCAGCAAGCAATTACATCAAAGGATTTAAAATCTATTTCAGGAGTGCCTTCTAGATAATGACATTGATCTGAGCTCTCCCCCTGCCAATTTCCTGGTGCTGCAAGGCAGGTTCTGCAGAATCTTACTTTTAGAAAAATACTCCTTCTTTGTGTCCATGCAAATAATTCAGTTCTGAACATGCCTACACATAGCCTACTTCTGAAGGCTAATGGCCTTCTATTCATGAAGCAAAAAATGCAAGTTTTGTTTGGGACATTCCCTGCCTGATCATTTATGAAGACTAGGCAAAACTGGGAAATTGTAACCTCCTCTTTGCATTTGAAAATGTTGGCCTCTCATGTTCTGAAGCTTTGGGACCTTAATATGAATCATGTTGGTTGAATTATTCCAAAGTGAATACCTGTATTCTTTGAAGCCTGAGATTTCTTTTAGCAATAAAATTATGTACATTGGTAAAAACTAATTTTAAAAGTGTCTCTTGCTATGTTTGAACATGTTGAACCATAGGCAGCAAT
This sequence comes from Bettongia penicillata ogilbyi, assembly GCA_023548195.1. Lineage (NCBI taxonomy): Eukaryota > Metazoa > Chordata > Mammalia > Diprotodontia > Potoroidae > Bettongia > Bettongia penicillata. Next base: position 1,917,732 of record JAJHZJ010000083.1, read on the forward strand.
TCATACCACCCCCTAAAGCTCCTTTCCATTCTTCCTTCAAAGAACAAATCTTATGAATATGGTAAGAATATGAGAATGAGGTTTTGATTTCTGTTCAATTCTTGGATTTACAGAGGAAGCTGAGGTAATGTGGTATACTAGTTGGAGTGCTGGCCTCAGAGCTTGGTTCAAGTCCTGTTTCTGAAATATATTGACTGTGTGACCCTGGGCAAGTCAAGATCTTGATGCAATCCTCTAAGACTAAGTTACAGAGAAAATGCAACTACTTTAGTAAAGGGAATTTCTTCTTTCAGGATTTCCTTCTACCAGTGAAACCAGTCCCTAATCTAAGAAATAAGATGGTAGTAGTAATGAAGGTGACGATGACTCATCCTATTTTTATTTTCTTTATTTTTGTTCAACTAAATCTCACAATTCAATGAACTTCTCTTAAGTACCTATTATGTGTTAGGTGCTAGGAATTTAAAAAAAAGATTCATTGTTTTCAAGACAATATTCTCCTAGGTTTCTTTGGGGCTGTAGTTAATACACAGAAATTACCTGACCAGAAACTTTCAGGCAAACTAGAAAATTTGGGAAACTTGATTTTAGAGAGATTTTCCATGCTGAATTACCTCTTTAGCTAATTATTGTTAGGTAGATTTCAATGCTAGCTAAGGGCAGTAACAGTTATCATAGTAAATTAATTGCTTTCCAGATTATTTATTAATTCTTAAATACTTCAGTGACTCTCTAACAAGGAATTTCTCCCCATAAATGTTGAGATAATAGAGTACTCCTAGATGAATGGAACCTTAAGGGTAATTGTTTAATGACTTTATATCACAGGAGGCAACAGACAGGAAGATTAATACTCTACAAATGTGTTTCCTAGCTGTTATGGAAGACATCATGAGTAGACTCCAAATGGAAGAAGGTCCTCCAAATGCTCCTTTCTGAGGGTAACATTGGACTGAGTGCATCAACCCTAGAACTTTACAAGGCTTCTTCAATGTCCTCCATGATTATTTCAAAATTGGTGCAATAATCTACGTAGAAACAATTAAATGGATGCAAACATTCATTGTTTTGACCTTGGCATGTTGTTGGGAAGTCAATTTAGTTGTTATATCAGTATATGTTTATGTCACAGGTACTATAGATAGCATGTTGGGACAAGAACAGAAAAGGAGGAAGATAACAGGTAGACTGAATTTGGGAAATTTTCTCTCATCCTGAAACAAACAGCTATGTTTTATTTTTTCATCATAAGTATAAATACCCTGAATTTATGTGGTTTCAACTTATGGAATACCATGGTTTCTGAAGAATTAAAGTTTGGGTCATCCGCAGAGCATGAGAGATTGATTATGGGGATGGGTAAACTGCAAAATATTACAAATGATTGATTGCACAGGATATGTAGAAGTAAATTTTTTAGACCAGGGATTTTAAAATATCATGAAGTTGTCAAAATTTATTACAGTTACTAGATACTAGATACTTTAGCTAACCCTAAGTTTTTTGGGTCTGGGCATTTTCTCCATCTGTTCCCCTAGGATTCTCTCTATAGTCTTATTTTTCTTCCCTTTACTGGGCATTTTTGCAGCCAGTTATTTGACTTCTGAGATTCCTCTCCACCCCTGCCTAGATCTGCCCAGCTAGTGCTTGGGGTCTGAGATTCAAATGGGCTTTCCGCAGCAGGCGCGGCTGCTATTCAATGTGACCTTTAGTTCTGGTGCTGGGGTGGGGGCAGGGCCGCCTCCCAGGCTCAGTTCCCTCAGGGGCTTTATGCAGAGGTCTTCAGTGATGAAGCGGGTGGGGCAGGGCTGTCTCCCAGGCTCAGTTCCCTCAGGGGCTTTATGCAGAGACCTTCAGTAATGGAGTGGGTGGGGGCAGGGCCACCTCCCAGTCTCAGCTCCTTCGGGTGGTTTATGCAGAGACCTACAGTAATGAAGATCCTGCCTGCTGCTCAGGGAGTTCCAGGGGCCGCTGCCTCCGCTGCTTCCTCCCGAGGGGGCCCGAGTCACGGAGACACCCCGCTCCCCTCTCGGCCAGCCTTGATGTGTCTCTCACTGACCTGTAGAGTCTGTGGGCAGAGGGACTTTTGTGGCCGCTGGAGATTCCATCCCTGAAGCCTGCTCGGATCAGCTCCTCTGGGGCCACCCGCCCGGCCAGGGCAGCGCTGGGGTGGGGTCTGCTTTCCGGAGTGCGACAGACCCTGGGGACGGCTCTCCAGGGCTCTCTGGAACGGAACTCTCTTCCACTGTGTTTCTGAACACCCTGCAGTGATCCAGAACTTGTGGGGAGCTCTTCTTACATTAAATCCATGGGCTGTGAGTTCAGAGCTAGCATACGTGAGTCTTTCTACTCCGCCATCTTGACCTTAATAAATAAATTGAATAAAAAAAACAGTGAAACTGATAAATTATATGATTTCATGCAATTTTAAGATTTAGAGCTTTAGGAGTTTTAGCATACAATCCTCTAATCTAACAGTTAAGGCCAGGGAGGTGAAATCAATTGCCTATTATCTGATTATAAGTATTATGGCGGTGCTGGATTTGAACTCAGCCCTTCCCATTCTAAGCTCAGTGTTCTTTCCTCTATAACTTTAAACTAGTCTTTTGGATTTAGGTATGTAGTACAAAGCATTGTAGTGCAGGTTTCCTGGGAGGTCTCTTTTGTGCTTACCAAGTTACTTGCCTTTAAGGTTGTTGATACAGAAGTGGAGGCTAGAATTACTTACAATTTTCTGTTAGAACTGGTTAAATTATCCCTGTCATAATTTTAAAGACTGTGTTATTTACTGAGCGGCAACAGTGGATTTCTGTCACATATTCCTGTTGTGATATGAAGGCTACTGCAGAAAGAACTATTACCACAAACTTTGTAAATTTTCCTTGCTATGTTGTTATTTATATCAGATGCCAATTTTGAATTATAGTGAAAGTTTAGCCAATGCTGATTTAATTTTTAAGGGAAAAATGTCTCTATGATGTTTGGTCTTAGACACAATTTAATGTGTATGAATGTCTGAATTTCCTTGAAACTAAGAAAATATCCCTATTATTATCTGCTACATGACAAGGTGCCTCACTGGAGAGGTAGGGTTCAGCTTCAGAGATGGATTTGAATTTTGAGTATTATTCCAAGAAAATCAATTGATATATTGAAAGAAGGTCTGCCCTGATCTCTGTAGAAGGATTTCCCCTTGTGTGCAGCAGGGTTATTTATTATATTCCATTCTACAAGTATAATGAAAAAACAAAACAATTTTAACAAGGCTTAAGTATATTCTTTTAAAAATACATTTCTACTCTTACCTTTTAACTTGGAGTGTATTATTCTAATAGTGTCAGTGTCAGTAGCAAGAGCAAGTAAATATCAAAAAATGCAATCATCCTTCATGTCATTCCTTTTTAAAATTTCTACTTTTTTTAAAAAATAAATCTTGATTATTTTTGAGGGTTATTGTCATATTTTTATGTTCCTCTCTTTAAACATCCTCAAAGTATTATTGCAGTCACTATACATAGTGTTCTTTTTTCTCTGAATAAATTTAAATAAATCTCAAGGGTCTTATAACATTTATATCTGTTGATTCTTATATTGCAATTATTTTTCATCATATTTATATATCACCACTTCTTTAACCACTCCTAAGTGTATGGAAGATAAGCACCCACTTTGTTTCCAGGGCAGTTGATTTTTCTTTTTTTTAATGTGCTTTCCTTAAAAAAAGTAAAATAAGCCAACACTGTAAAATGTCTGAAATTGTGTGCTCCCAATGTTAATTGAAAAGAATCATGATGGTGGAAATCAACCCCCTTGAAATTTGGGGTGCTAATTATCTGGGTGACAGAGCCTGCATTTTCTTTGTTCAAGTTGAGTAACAGGTGTTCCAGAATTGCTTAGTTTCATCTGTAGGGAATAAATAAAATGCGCTGATATGACACAGCATTTTTAAAAGCAATGAGACTGCCAGAAATCATGGATAAGAGCAGCACCACTGCAGTTACAATAGTGTTCTCAGTAGGTGGGAAAATGAACATTTTCATTAGCACTCAATCCAGGAATCACAGCTTCCTAAGTATGTATTTTCCCAGACAAACATGGGTCTTTTATGGTTATTTCAAGGATAATAATAATGAATCTCCAAACAGATAATATAAAATTATTATCTGACATATTTTTGCCCCAAATGAACCAAATTACACAGTAAATGCTATCTTCTGGTGGGAGTCAGACGTTCATCTACAAAACAAAGGAAATGTATGTTCCCTGTTTCTAGCATAAATGCTCAGAGGTGTGCCATTGCATAATGTCCTTGACACCCTTCTAATGATAAGGAATAATGCCATTAGGTTGGCAATAACCTAGACTTTCACTGTTATTATTTTAGGTGTCACTAAAGTGAAAACATTTAGCTTGAAAATTTCTCTCCTTTTCAATAGAGAATTGAGCTTCTAATGGCATCCCTGGAACAGGCCTATTTTTTTCCTAACAGGTAAGGAGGATGTAGCATACACACAAAAAAAATGGTGTTCATAGCTATTACTACTACTGTTCTTTGTCAGTAATGAGGATGAATATGAAATTGAAAATATGGCACAAATAGAAATTTAGAAAATAAGTAGTGTAACTCTAACTTTTGAAGATCTTTCATTATTTTCAGATCACTAAGTCTTTTTTATATCTCATGCTTGAAATAACATTATGAAGTCCATTACATGTTCAAATTAAAACCATGTCAGCACTTAGAATATACCATTAACTATTCGATTTCCACCATCACGATTCTTTTCAGTTAACACTTTGGATAAAAATTTCTCTACCATGATAGACTTATTACTTAATTTTTTTAAAAATAAAGCCTATGCAAAAAATGAAAATGAATAAAAAAACTACTTTGGAAACAAAGTTGTCTCTTCCCCCTAGCTGTGGTCTGGGAGTGTCGAAGTAACTGACATATGTTTGTTAGCTTAGGCCCATTTGTCATGACTATAACCCAGGCTTTAGTCAAGTTCTTAAATTAAAAACATGAGAGACTGCATAAAAAGTGATGACACACACAGAAATAGTAAAAATCAGTGAAAAATATAAACTATTGCAAAGAAAGTGATGAATGAAGAATCAGAACAAATGAGTTGGAATCCTGGGAGCTTGGGAGTTATTTAACCTCTCTACACTCCAGTTCTTTATCAGAAAAATGAAAGGGTTGGATCAGGTGACTTCTAAAGTCCTTTCTTACTATGAATCTGTCATGTTATGACAAGAATGAAGGGCAAGTTTGTGGAAGAAGATAATTAGTCAGGTTTGTAATATACTGAATTTCAGTAGACAAGGGAACATTGAAGCAATTGAAGACAGGGATCTGGAACTCCAAAGAGAAGCTTGAAGTCTCTGCATGTTCTAGGGTATAACCAACAAAACTAGGTTCTGGAGGATTTAAAAGAATTGAGTTCAAGGTCACAGGTAGAGGGATGAACTCTGGTGAGGATGAAGAGTATCTCTTCTAGGGTGACCAACGGGAAGGACAGTGGGAGATGACACTGGAAAGTTATGAGGAATGGAAGAAAGAAGTAAAGGGTGAAGGCCTCAATCTTAAGATGGTCAGAAAATTAAAAATAAAAGTCATCTACTTGAAGTACAGAGGTTTCAAGGCAAAACTGTTAATAAGGAAGGGGAAGAGTTTTGAAACTGTTGCTGTGGGAAATGAAAAAGGGAAGTATTTAGAGTAGATAACAATTGTAGAACATTAGTGATGATTCAACTAGGACTGTGTAGAAATTCTAAGAGAAATACAATGTTTCTGAATATTTTGATTTCTATAAATATGCAGATCTAATATTCAAGGTTATAATCATAAATATCGACCACCTTTCATTTCTCATACAGAAGAATGTTAAGGTGTATGGGTGGGGGGGGTAAAAAGGGATGTGGCAAGTGAAAGATGGAATGCCTGAGGAAACAAAGGTTCAAGCTTCCAAGAATATTCATTTATTAAGCAATGCATGCCAACTGTCTAACAAAGCAGAACCAGACCCCTTCTTGAGCTTGGGGATGGATTCCTCACACCAGAGGAGACAGATTATTATTCATTAAAAACAATCAAATAAGACCAACTAATTAAAGTAAAACAATTAATCAGGATGCAAAATTAGATAATCTGATTTCTAATTAGAGGAAAAATTAGGGACTTTCCAAGTTGGCAGGACAGGAATGAACAAAGCACAATTCTCTAAAATCAGAAAAAACTTCCTCGTCTCCCCCATTGTCTGTGAGCAATCAAAAACCATGAAAATAATAATAGTTTTCAGATAAGGGATATGGGCTGCTTGAGATGTATTACTGTGAGAAAATGCTTTGTGTCAGTCTTAGGATCTGACTGGATTTCTGATCAAACTAACATAAGTCCTTATTTAAATGTCTCAAAGCAGCAAGTAAAGGCAGTCCAGCTTCCCAGCCACACAGGGCTAGGTTCAAACAATACAATAAGGTTTTCTCCCCATTCTCACAATGGAATTAAGTTTTCACACAAGACAGAAATTGGAACAGACCCATAACTAAATAGAAAGAGAATTGAGGCACAAGCTGAAGTCAGAGTAGTCCACTCAATTCAACCATTAACCACTTGCTGTCTTAATTTCCTCAGGGATGAGCTATATGATCTGTTCCTTCAAAAGTTAGAATTGGAAGGAACTGATACCCTGATTTTATAGGGGGTAGGGGTGCAGGTATTTGTGAAAGAGAGAGAAAGGGAGAGGGAGAGAGGAGAGAGAGGAGAGAGAGAGAGAGAGAGAGAGAGAGAGAGAGAGAGACAGAGAGAGATAGAGAGAGACAGAGAGAGAGAGAGACAGAGAGAGAGAGAGACAGAGAGAGAGAATGAGAATTGAGATCGAGAGAAGGGAAATGACGGATCCAGGTCATGCAAAGTAATCTTACCCCTTTACTCTCCTCTGCACTGTCTTTAATTCAGTGACACTAGACTTGATATTACTAAAATACAATACACCTGTCATTTATGTCTGGAATATTTTCCCTCCCCATCCCCACTGCCTATCATCTTCCAAGTCTCAACTAAAGTCCCTCTTTCTAAAAGAAGCCTTTCCTGATTCCCATTAATCTTAACACCTTTTCTCTGAAGCTACACTCAAATGTAACCTGTATATGTGTTTGTACAGCTGTTTGCATGTGGTATCATCTACTAAACTGTGACCTCCTTGAGATCAGGGATAGTTTTTGTTTTTGCCTTTCTTAGTATCTCCAGTGATTAAAACAGTGTCTGGCTCTTAAAAATGTTAGATAATTCATTGAAATCAAGCTCATTGATTCCAAACCCAATTTTCTTTCCACTGCATCATACTTATCTTTTAAAGTCCTATCCCATCTGTGTACTCATAAAATATAATGTCCTTGAATGCAGGGACAATTTTGTTTTTGTCTCTGAATGCCTGGTCCATCTTGGTAGCCTTCACATAGTTCGTGTTTATAGTTCATTGAACTGGGGGCTATCTTTTACTCATCCTTTTCCCTAATCTACAGCATTGAGATAAGTGTTGCTCCTGGTAATGCTTTCTCTGGAGTATCTCACATTTATCTTTTCTTCTTCTTCTTTTCTTCTATTTGTTTTCAGTGTTCTCTAATCACTTCCATATATCTTAGATTTTTTTCCCCTCCTTCCCCCCTACCTACCCACTCCATCCCTGAGACAGCATAGAATTTCATATGGGTTCTACGCAGACATTCCTATTAAATACGTTTTCACCTTAGTCATGTTGCATAGAAGAACTAAAATGAATGGGAGAAATCATAAAACAAACCAAAGCGTAGTACAAAAGAAAATGATCTGCGATGTAGAATTCCATAGTTCTTTCTCTGGATATGGAAGGCATTTTGCCTTAAGAGACTATTGGGAATTTTAAAGTCCTTGCATGGCAATGAAGTTCTTAGTCTGCCAGAAAAAATCCTCACACACTGTGGTTGTTGCTATGTATAAATTTCTACTGGTTCTGCTCCTTTCACTCAGCATCAGTTCAAATAAATGTTTACAAGTCTTAAGTCTTCCTGTTCATCATTTCTTACAGCACAATAGTATTCCATTACATTCATATACCACAATTTATTCAGCCATTCCCCAATTGATGGGCATTCCCTTGAATTCCAGTTTTTGGCCACCACTAAGAGTGCTGCTATAAATATTTTTGTACAAGGGGGACCCTTTCCCATTTTTTATGATCTCTTGGAGATACAATCCTAGAAGCAGTATTGCTAGGTCAAAGTGCATGCATATTTTTGTAGCCTTTTGGGTGTAGTTCCAAATTGCTCTCCAACATGGCTGGAGAGCTCCACCAACAAGGATCAACTCTCCCACATCTTCTTATCATCATTGTATTTTGTCATGTTAGCCACTCTGATAGGTGTGATATAGGACCTCAGAGTTGTTTTGATTCACATCTCTCTAATAAAAGTGATTTAGAATATTTTTTTCAGGTGACTGTAGATAGCTTTGATTTCTTCCTCTGAAAACTACCTGTTCATATCCTTTGACCATTTATCAGCTGGGGAATGACTTGTATTCTTGCACATTTCACTCAGTTCTCTATATATTTTAGAAATGAGGCCTTTATCACAGACATTAGTTGCAAAAATTCTTTCCAAGTTTTCTGCTTCCCTCCTAATCTTGGTTGCATTGGGTTTGTTTGTGCAAAAACTTTTCAATTTAATGTAATCAAAATTATCCATTTTGCACTTCATAATGTTTTCTATCTCTTGTCAAAAATTCTTCCCTTCTCCATAAATCTGATAATACACTATTCTTTGCTCCACAATTTTTTTAAATATAGTATTAGTCTTTATATGGAGATTATGTACCCACTTGGACTTTATTCTTGTATATGGTGTCAGGCATTGGTCTGTGCCTAGTTTCTGCCATACTGTTATCCAGTTTTCCCAGCAATTTTTGTTGAACAGTGAGTTCTTATCCCAGAAGCTGGGGTCCTTGGGTTTATATCAAACAGTAGATTACTATATTCACTGCCTACTATGTCTTGAACACCTAGCCTATTCCACTTGTCTACCCTTAGTAATACTTCATATTAACAATACTAGTTAATTGTCAATTGAACTCAAAATAAAAATGAATGTCAAAAAATAATAAATAAAATTATCATTGCCTACTGAGTAAACCTTGGATTCCTCTGTCTGACACCCAAAATCTTCTATGATATTAAATCAGTCATTGCAGCCTTATGTCACATCCTTCCTATTCTTTCTAAGCAATCTAATGTCCAAGGACACTGGTCTATTCTCTGCTTGTCAAACTCATCCTGTGTTCTCTGCTATTGTTCTTTGCTTACATTTTTCTTCATATTTGTAATATATTTTTCCCATCCTGTTTCTTTCCTCTGTTATGTTCTCTCACCCTATAAAATTCCCATTGAGCCTTTAAACTCTATTGTCAACTCTTTGCTGATCAATCTAGTGACACCTTTCAGAGGTCTATAAAACCTATTTTTTTTCTAACTCTAATACTTATTTACAACTTTTTAATATCATGAAATATTTATTGTAGCTCTCTGTCATTGTGTTTTATTTAATACCATGGGTTACTAAACAATAATCTTCATGAAAAATGTTGCTATATATTATCTAAACTTCATGGAAATTTCCACAAACAACTTCCTGATTTTACAGATTAGGCTCAGAGGTTAATTAATTGATTTATCCAAGGTCACATATGCAAAAGCGGAATTTGACCTCCGTTCTTGTGACTATATTCCATGTTTTGTACACTGTTTTAGAATGCTTTTCAAATGCCCCACACACATCAGTTAAACATCTATTGTTGTTTAGGGAGAAAATAAACCATGAGATCTTATGACTTTCTCAATCACTTTACGGAGGATCATGTATGATGATATATTAGGTCTAGAGCTCAAAGGGACCTCATCAATAATTTAGTCCATTTCATTATACATGTGAGCAAACTGGGGTCTGGAGAAGTTAAATGATTTCCTTAAGAACATTCAGGTAGTCAAAAAGCAAAACAAGTAATTTCACCTGTCTTTTATAATTCAAATTCCATTAATCTCAATATTGTATCATATTATCTTGCTCAATAGGCACAGAACTACTAAGTGTCACACCTGGAATTTGAACTGTTTAGTTTCCTAACCCTAAATCCTGTAGTTTTTCCTAAGTGTCAATGACCCCTCTCTGACATTTCTAACTCGAGTTATAGAAAAAAATTTGAATTTTGAATTTCATGTCCAACTTTCTCATTCTATTTTATCTCTGAACTTGCTTGAAGGCTAAGCTCATTTTAGTGGAGATATTCAATGAGGTCTAGCTAAAGAACCTAATCATGATGTCATCGATTTGTTTTGATAAATGGTTCAAATCAAGATCACAAGAAACATATTTAAGAAATCTCCACAATTTTATTCTGAGTGACTTTTGAACAATTCTTCATACTTTCATGAGATGACTCATAACTTTCAAAGCTGAAAAGGAGCTATTCTAACTTTCTTTTGTTGGTCAGTCTCTGTAATGAATTTGAATGTTTTTGTTTCAATATATTTACATCATAAGAAATTGGAAACAAGGTAATCATGCTATTAATATATATATATATATATATATATGTATGTATAACTAGGTACTTTTAATTTTCTGTGGCACTCGAAATAAGAGAAACCCAGAGAAATAATATCAAGTATAAGTTTTGATTTGATTGCTGCACCTTTCACCATTTGGGTCCATAATTTGACCTATTCGGTGTAGAACAGTTACATTTGGATAGAATGTTCTTAACATATTACTATTAACCTACACATCATGTATGATTTTTTGACCATGAACTTTCCAAAGCTCTAGATGCCATAATATAAGATGACAATGAATACACGAGTATATATATTGCAATCACAACCCAGCAGAGATTTAATGAAAAAAATCTTTTCATCGAAACATAGCTTAGGAAAAGTAATTAATAGGATATTAGGGAGTGGTGAGGAAAAATGAGGTCTTTGTTTTCATCTTAGGTCCATTAAAAATATCAGCCAAATCCCTGGGAGACCATTTTTACATAACTTTGCATGTGTATCTACATGTGTGTATATATACATTTGTGCATACAAATGTATGTGTATTTATATATGTGTGTTTATCTGTAGGGTGATCCAAAAGAAAGCTCTAACACTATCAAGAGCAATTCTTTCAGAAAAACTATCCAAAGATACTAGGATTTAGAGCTAGCAAGCACTTTAGAGACCATATAATTCAGGAATTCTTAATCTTTTTTTTATCATTGACCACTTTGGCTGCTCTATGGAGCAAGACTATCGACCCCCTTTTTTAGGTAAGATTTTAGAAATACATAAATAAGATGCATATGTTTATAAACAGAATTATATCTATCTTTATAAATGCATATAATTTTATATACACATCTAAAAGTTCATGGTCCTTAGATTAGGAACCTCTTGTCTTATCCAACTCCTTAATTGTAATAATGAAGAAAATGAAAACAAAAGAGACCAAGTGGTACTTGAATTCAGGTTTTTTTGGTGATTAAAAAAAAGATCAGTAGGGTGAAGTACACCACAGTAGCCAAGTCATTCACAGTTAATCATTATACCTTTTACACACAGACACAGACACAGACACAGACACAGACACACAGATATGCGCACACTACACAGAATGCTAACAAGGAAAGAGGAACAAAGAAACATAGATCTATATGCATATTTCTCCAGAGACATGGAGGTAAAGAGTGTAGACCACACTAGAGCAATCATTTGAGAAGGAAATTACATGTACACCAGTGCTCATGAAATGATTTTGTGTATTTCTCAGGGAATTGTGCCAAATGCATATTTGTGCCATATGTTGTTTGTTATTTGTTAATTCTCACTAGTGTTGTAGATTATTGAACAAAAATGTCTATTTCCATATTTTATTTTAAATTCTGGAATAGAAGACTTTGAGCACATGGATCCCTACTTGACAATTGCCAGGAGGGAGGGAATGCATTGATTGCACACTGTAATTTCTGCTTCCCTGTGATAATGGAGATTTTTCCTAAGAAACAGTCAGTAACAAAGCAGGATTTTTATAGATTATACAAAATGTAGATGAAATTTTGTTTAAAGTTTTCTGAAACTGAAATCATTATAACATATCAAAGCCAACTGTGGAACATGAGTTAGCCATTAACTCTTGATTGCAAATGAGTATCTGAGCCTGATTTTCATTTTAGGCTCCCCCTTCCCCAATAGTGTAGCTATACTTATGTCTGATGTATATGACTCCTAGGGAGGTAGACCAGAACAGTGGAAAGTGTTGGGTTTGGAGTCTGGTGACTTGGGTTTGAATTCTGCCTCTGTTATGAACTACCTCTGAAACATTTTGTAATGTTGCTCAATCATTTCAGTTGTATTTGACTCTTTGTGATTCCATTTGGGGTTTTCTTGAGCAAAGATACTGGAGTAGCTTGCCATTTCCTCCTTTAGCTCATTTTACAGATAAAAAAAGACTGAGGCAAATAGGATTAAGTGACTTGCCCAGGATCACACAGCTAGTGTCTGAGGCCAGATTTGACCTGAGGTCTTCCTGACTCCAGATCTGGTTTTCTATCCACTGTGTTACTATCCTCTCTGAGCTTCAAACTCCTAATCTACAAAATGAGGTGTTTGACTTAATAATATCTAATTTCCCTTCCACATCTAAATTTTCAATCTTATGATCATCAATGTAGACTAAAATTCAAACAATGTGACTATAAAATATCTCAAAATAATGTTCTTTTGTGGGTAATATATCTAGAGTATATGAATAGAAGATTCTTTTCTGGATCCTTTTAAATTGATTCTTTAAATGCTTTGTTTCCTTTTCTGATATTCTGGTTGTATGTATGTAGGTATGTATGTGTATGTGTTTATGTATATGTACAGATATATTATTTATAAGTATTCACCATTTCTTATTATCAGTTTTGTAAGGATATGGGTAAAATAGTTACTAATTTCCTTTTTAGATGTCATGAGTTCTCTTTCATTTTTAATATACAATTTTGACTTTACTCCCTTGAAGATAAGCTAACTATATCATTAATTCCTCATTCCCCAAGCCCTCTTCTAGCTTCTAGTTTTATCAGTTCATAGATTTATTTTTCTTTCAATTTTCTTACTTTTATGTTCAATTTTCAAAATTTCTATGTTGTAGTTTAGCTAGGGCTTTTCTTCTGTTTTTGTTCAAATTTGTGTTTTAGTTTCATATTGAATTCATTAACTTGTTTGTTCTCTTTTCTCCTTGAAAATACAGGTAGAAATTTATTGTTCAGAATTAATTTAGTTGTAACCTGTAATTTTTGCTACATTTTTCATTATTTCAATGTTCTTTGATGAAATTTTCAAATTTTTTTCTACAATTTGTTCTTTGACCTTACTGTTCTTTAGAATAATGCCATTTAGATATCAATTACCTTTTAAGTCTTTAGGGGTTTTATTGAATAAAATTTTATTTCATTGTGATCACCTAATGATGTTTACTATTTTATGTTTCTATATTTTAGTGAGATCTTTAAGCCCTAAAACATAGGTAAATTTTGTAAAGGTGTTATATAAACCATGAATATATGTAAATTCCTTTCTATTACCATTCAATAATCAGTTTATCATTTCTGATTCTTCTAAAATTCTATTCAAGTCTGTAACTTCTTTTCTGTTTATATTTTGGTGAGATTTCTCTAGTTCTAAAAAGCTTAAAAATGCTTTTTGACTTGAAAGGGATATATTAACACCCCATACTCATTAATATTTCATTACCTATTTCTACTTCAATTTTATATTCAAGTTTTTATTAAGTATTCAATTTTTTGAAATTATTCATTTTTTATTCAACTTTTTATTAATTTATTTTAAACTCAAATACTAAAACTTGAAGACCAAATTTAAAAAGTAAAAAAAAAAGTATTGTTATATGCACAGAACATAAGAGAGCATTCAAAATATAAAGCAATAAATATCCATTTCAAGAAAGCCTATTTAATAAATACTGCATTTTGTCTTCAGGTGACCAACTTTTTCCCCCTCACTTCGTTGTAAGTTTTCTTTTTGTCTCTTCTGTGTACTTTTTGTTTTGTTCTTTTTTTCCCTCCTTCCTCCACTCCCTTCCCCCAAGAAGGCTACAATTCATCACAGATATGTGTGTATCTACATACACACATGCACTTACATACACATATATAAACATGGATTTTTATAATCACACACATATGTACACATATACATTCATATGCATCTATGTAAGACTACTATGCTTGTCTTCTGTTTCTCTGAAGGTGGAAAACATCTTCCTTTCTATGTCCAAGTCTTTCCATAGTTTTCCTAAATCAACCACCTCATCATTTCCTGCACCACAGCAACATTGCAACCTTGTAGCCCACAGGCTGCTTATGGCATGCCAAAGGATTTTGGTCAGCCCTCAGAAAATGTAGAGGAAAACATCCTCTTCATTTTGTTGTGGGCTATCTGCAATCCTTTGCATGCCTGCAGGACACATGTTCTACAGGCATAGTCTAAAACAGTTTTAATAAATATGGCTGACATATAGTACAGTTTCCCTATTTTTATTTTTTGTTAAATCTATTTTAGCTTTAACAAATCACAATTACTACACTTTTTTTAATTTAATAAATTCTATTCCTGATCTTTATTTTTGCGTGTGTCTCATATCCCTCCTGACTTCTTTTACCCAGATACCTTGCCCTCCTATTACTTAATCGATCCTCTCCCTCAGCTCCCACCCCGAATCCCTATCTTACATTCTTTCTGCCACCCTTTCCCCTTGCACTTAAGATCCCTCCCTTATCTTTTCCTGCCCCAACCATAAAACTCCTCCCTTATCTTCTTCCCAGTCCCCATCCCTTTAGCCTTTTATTTCATTCTGAATTTAGAAGACTTTCATGCCTTCTAGATATATATGTATTGTTCCCCGTTTAACCCATTCCTAATGAGAGTAGGATTCCAGAACTGTCAGCCCTCCTCCCCCATCTAATTCTTCCATGTCAGTTCTTTCTCTTACACCACATTTGCATAAGATAATTACTCTTTTTATCTTTTCCTAGATGGTTTACTTTTTAGTATCAAATCATACTCTGCTCGACCTCAATTTTTCTTATGAACTAGTCAATTACTACTAACAATCTTAGTTACGCAATTTATATTTCTTTGTATTAAAAAGTATGCAGCCTGTCCTTATTGAGTCCCTTGTCATTAGAATTTGATGCTCACCTTATATTTGTCTTGGATTTTGCATGTCAAATTTTTTATTGATTTCAGGTCTTTTTTCTACAAAATCCTAAAAGTCTGGCAATTCATCGAATGTTCATTTTTGTTGTTATTGTTGTTGTTTAAGATTATGCTTAACTTTGTTGGGTGTGATATTTTTGGCCACAGACACAGTTCTTTTACTCTTTCATATACAGTGTTCCAAGACATGTGGTCTTTTAGTATAGCTGCTGCTAGGTCTTATGTGATTGTAATTGTGGCTCTGCCATTTTTCAATATTTTTTCTTTTTGCTCATATTCCTGTAGGTTTTCCTTGTAAGATCTCTTTCAGCTAGTAATGGGTGGATTTTTTTCTATTTCTATTTTCCCCTCTTGTTATAACACTTTGGTACAATTTTCTTTATTCCTTGATTATTGTATTGAGATTCCTTTTTTTAAATTTTATCATAGCTTTCAGCTCTGTTTTCTCTTCTTGATCTGTTCTGTATGTCAGCTATTTTTTAGCAACTTTCTCTTATATTTTTTCATTCTTTATATTTTGTTTTGTTTTTTCTTGGTCTCTTATAATCTTGCTGGCTTCCCCTTGCCCAATTCTACTATTATTTTTTGAATTAATTTATTTGTTTCAGTTTTCAGCAATCATTTCTATAAGTTTTAAATTTCCTCCCTGTCCTTCCCCAAGATGGCATGCTATGGTATATGGGTTCTACACATATATTTTTATTATACACATTTTCACATTAGTCATATTGCCAATTCTAATTTTCAAGGGGTCATCTTCTTCCTCAAGATTCTGGATCTCCTTTTATAGTTGGTTGACTTTCTTTTCAGAATTTTCTAGTATTTCTTGGATTGTTTTTATTGTTTATAATTTTTTTCCCTCAATCTCTCACATTTGATTTTTAAAGTCTTTCTTAAAGGGCTTCTATAAATTCTTTTTGGGCAGGTGGTCATTTGATGTGGCTCAGGTAGAAGAGACTTTTCTTTTTGCTTCAATTTCCTCCTCTGAAGATGATTCTTCAGATTCTGAAGATTCCTCCTCCTCTTGTCTTCTTTATTCCCATAGTAACTTTCTATAATTGGGTTTTTTCTCCTTTGTCCATTCACTTTTGGTGATATTAGGGCTCTGAAAAGAATATCTTATGCCTCTACCAACTTACAAACAATCTATCCCACATATTCTCTTTCAATTAAACATGTATGTGTACCTTTGTATGTTTTCCTTGGTGTCTGTTTCCATATCTAAATATCTATTTTGTTCTGTTTTTTTTTTATTATCAGAAAAACCTTATTTTGCTGGATACATTATCCTTACACCTCTTCTTTTTGGAATATTTTATTCCAGTTTCTCTTTACATTTCAAGTGGCAGCTCTTCAATCTTAGGGGATACTTCTTGTGTTTCTTTGTATTCAGACTCCTTCTTTTTGGATCCTTTATTTTTCATGGATCTAGTAACTGTCGATTTTGGTGTTGATATTCCTGGCAGTTTTCATTTTTAGGTTTCTTTTTAGAATTAACCAATAGAGTCTTTATGGTTTTACTGTCTCTGGTTCTAGGAGTTTTGGAAGTATTCCTTTGTAATATCTTGAAATATGATAGGTTTTTCTCTGAGCATACTTTACAAATGGTCACAATTCTCATATAATAATACTGTTTTCAGGCCAGTTATTTTTTATGTAATGTTTCTTATATTTCTTCTAATTTCCCCTACAAACTTTTGGTTTTACTTTTAGTATTTTTTTTAATTTTCTTATTAGGTTCTTTGTTCTTTGACTTACAATTTTCAAGGCATTCAATTCTTAAATGATATATTTCACCATCTATTCTAATGTGACAATTATCCTTACCATTTTTATCTTTTTTAGCTTTGTCATTGTGCACCTTTCATTTCATTTTTTCTGTGTACTCCAGTATCTCCAACCTGGGAAATTTTTTTCTCTAAAGATTCACCTGCATTTTTTGTGGGGCACCTATACTCTTTGAGGTATACTACCTAGATGTCTCTTAAAATAATACATTTCCTTATGATTTTTAGAATTTCACTTGGTTAATCCATCTAATTCACCTCAGTACATAGATTTAGGAACCTCTACTTGGGTCAAGGTCCTGATTGGAATGACACAGGAAAGGTCTAACTAGCTCTGAGTATACTAATCTACTTTTTTGGTCCTGGGCTTTGTCTTATAGGGTTCCTGCACTTCCTACTTTCTAGAGTCCTTCCTCACTTTGGATCTTAAGGGCTATTGCTGAGTTAAATTCCCTCCAAGAAATTTCAGGGATTGATCAAGCAATTAAATTCACACTCTATAGGCCTGCATGGGTCTAAGTCTGCTCTCTCTACCTAGATTCTCTTTTCTTTTTTTTAACTTTCAAAGAATATATTTGTACTTCACAAATCAACTATACTAGAATTTTAATAAGCATAGCATCCTGAAACAAATGTCTAATACCTTTTAAATTTACAGTCACCATATTTGTAAATTCCTGAAATCATGTTGAGGAAAGTGAAGAAATCACCATAAATTATCCTTCTTTGTACTTTTTAATAAGAGGACAAATAAAATAATATTTTTTTCAAGTAACCAAAAGCATTAACCTCAATATTCAGAATCACAGTGTCATTAAACTAATAAGTATAACCAAGGTAAAGGTCTCTCAGCTTTATGAGATTTGGGGAGAAAGTAGCCATAGTGACTTTATAAACAAGACAGAAAAATAAATAGAACTTTCCCACATGGATACAAGAAATTTCTCTTGAGTTACTTTTCATATTTTATCAAACCTAAAGAGAAAGAGTATCTAAAAGTAACTCCAAATCACTGTAAATCATAAACACAGCTCTAAAGAGGTTTTATGTGGGCTTCGAGTATTCATTATTTGTAATACAAATAAAGATCAAAAAAGAAGAATCAAAAAATGACTCCCACCACCAAGACACAAATATCACTTTAAAAGAAGTTCTATATACTGGACTGTATTATCTGATATCACAAGTGTTTAATAACTAGAATATTATTGTTATATTTTTCACATACGTAGCACCTTTCAAGTAAGGATCTCAAAGTACTTTTCAAATATTGGACAGATTAGGAAACAAAGGTCACCAAAAACCTGTGACATGCCCAAAATTTCAATATAAATTAGTGGCAAAATGGCTAGAAGATTAAGGTCTGCCAACTTCATCTCCTTATGGGAGCACTCATGTTATCTTAGCATGCCGCTATTCTCTTAAATAATGAATTTTGTTTCGACACAATGGCATACATAAAATTAGACTCTAGCTTTTAAAATATCCATTTATTGTGTTGTTAATGAAAAACACAGTTAATAACCACCTTTCTCCAGTTAATCCCTTCTCTTAAAAAGACACTGAAATGAAACCAGTTGTAAGTTGCAAAGTTTTAGTGTAAAAATTAGCAGCATTGAAATCCAGTTAAATTAACTTTCATCAATAGTTAATGACATGACTGTTCCTACTGGCTAGTGATTGCTCACAAGCTGTAATCCTGACCAGAAGAATCACTTTCCCTATGCCTGTGGAGATGGAGTGGTCTTTGTAGGTGATGGTGATGCTGTACCAGGTGAGTCAGTGCCTCCATCTGAAGTACTTGGTGATGATGCCAGGTGAGAACTTTCTTTTTTTCCAAGGAATCTTCCCCTTTCAAATCCACCTTTCTTCTTCATCTCTGCTTTCAATTTCATCCTCAGATCGTTTTTTCTTGGTTTCTGTCCAACTTTCACCTATTTTCTGAGCTTCAATTCCACCATCTAATTCCCTTGAAGTTTCTGCTTTTGTTCCTGGAGACTTTTTTTCAGAGATATTGTACTCCCCTGCTGCCCACTTCATTTTCCCCTATACTGGGCAGAGATTACTTTCAGGGATTTTTTCCACTGAATTTCTGTTCAAATTAAAACTTTGAAAGTCTTTATAACTGTGAAAGATCTCAGTACACAAGGCCTCACAAATCCATAAGTAGCTGGATAGTTTCATAGTGCTGAAGTTGAAGGCTAGAATTTGACTCTCGCACGCAGCTATGCTAAACTACAAAAGTTTGCGTTGGACCCTCAACTGAAATAAATAAATAAATAAATGAAATAAATAAATGAAACAAAATAAGGATGTTTCCCTTATCTTCACTTATATTAACTATATCCATGGTAATCTGTTAAATCTCACATCTGAATGCTGCCATTTGTAGGTGTTCAGTGAATAAATAACATAGTGGTCTTGAACCCATCCTACTGGGTCCTTCACATTCTCTCACAGTAAATGATAAAATATTGGCACAAATCAACCAGCTTGGATCTCATATATTCTTTTTTCCAGTAGATGAGAGTCTTACAAAAAGTTCTGTACATAGCGAAACAACTTTATGGATTAAACCACTTGTTAATCATCTCCTCTCTCCTAAAAGGTTTTTTCATCATTTCCAGAAGAGTAACTGCCATGACTCTTTAGAGAGTATCTTGAATGATGCTAAAGGAGTAGAACCTGGTTGTGTGGAAATCATTCCTCAGAATTGTGCTACTGTCCATGTCCGTACATGATTATTATCGACACAGACTGATACAAGGTGTTTCTCTGAGAGCATGATCTTTGTAACAGGACTTCGGTGAACTGTGAATGTCTGCAAAAGTTGAGAGCCTGAGTCACCTGTTTCTGGGTGTTGTACAATTACTCTCATTGCTCCAGAACTTGTACCATTGGCAACCTCAATCCTATTACCACTGGACACTTGTTTTAGGTGTGAGGTAGATGCTCAGAGCCAGTAATAGCATCATTTGAAGGATCAATGATAAAGTTCAGTTACAAGAAGTTCATTGTTTTTCATTCTCAAAGGAAATTTATGCATATCTATGTAATATATGGATCCATTGTTACAACCCAACAGCAGGAATGACCCAGGTAGTATCATAGCTAGTAATAGGAAGAACATCTTGAACTTGCCTAGTGCTGAGTTTATAGCATTCCACACTCCCACTTTCCCTGTATGACGTGCAGCCACCAACTGGTTTCCAATGACAAAGAGAGAATCTCCAAGAACTCCAAGCTTGGATACTCCTATTTCACTACCACTGCCTCCATCTTGAATGCTCCACAGAATAATACTACCATCTGAGGCAAGCGCCACTATCTTACCTTTGTCTCCATGTGGACATCCAACCACTTTTGCATTCAAAGCCACTCCTTCAATACTCCAGTCCAAATAAGGACCTGGAAACACCTGCTGCCATCCAGAAGATTCTTTGATCCTATAACAAACAGCAAAATGGGCATAAGCAGCTACAATCCAGATGTGTTGGCCAGTTACTATCAGTACCTTTCCTGGGTCTACAGGAAATACCAGTCTTAACTACCTCTTCTCCAGTTCTAGAGAGAATGGTCAGGGTACCATTTCCCGGGGTTGACTGGTTGAATCTGGAATCCACATATATGTTTGTCTTGAGGTACTGAATCTGGGTTCCCCCTAGATCCCCCCGCCACGTTGAGCTGGACGATCTCGCCCCTGCTGGCCAGCGGCTCCAGTCTGGAGCGGCGTTCTCCTCCTCCTCCTCCTCTGGTTGCTCCTCCAGCCAGGGTCGCCGAGCCCGGGAGGGGAGCAGAAGCAGGAGCCGGCTGGAGGGCCAGCGGGGCGTCTGCAGAGCTGATGGTGACTGGAAGGCGGGGGTGGGGAGAGGCTCTCAGAGCCTGTCCTGCTTTCCAGCAGCTAGATAAAGAGGAGGGGGCGACAGCAGGCCTTGCGCCCTCCCCTGTGACTCCAACCTCCTGCCCCTACAGCCCCAAGGCCGTGGCGGCCCCGGGCCCTGCCCTCCAGCGGCCCCCCAGCTGCCCCAGGGGGCCCAGGCCACTATGCCTTCACCGCCCACCGAACCGCGGCCACCGCTGCCGTTGGCACTGCCCACTGCCTCTACCTGGATTCTGGTGTACCCACAGGCCTTGGAGAAGGCTCTGATCGGCCTCCTGTCACGTCTGGCTCAGGCATGGTGAGTTGGGCTGGACCATGCCAGAATGCTTGAACTGGGCTGGGCTACTCCAACTCTGAGCCTTAAGGAAAGCATGGGCTAGCCTGGACTGTTGCCTAGCTCTGGCATGGAATGCTAAAACCACTTTAAGATCTCCCCTAACTCTTGGGAGCAATATTAGTGCTGGGCAAAGTGACTCACCTCTGTCCCCTTTCAAGGATCTTCTACTTTCCAATGATACGTATTCCTCTATCTCTCACATGCTTAATGCCCTCAGAGTCTCTCTCCTTTATTTTCCAAGCATGTTTTCAGGTAGCAGTCACGTAAGTAAAAAACAAAAACAAAACAAACAATCAAAAAAAACTGGTTCAGTTTGTACAAAAATGTAAACAGACTTTAGTACATATACCAGAAAGTATTTACATTTTTAAAATGTAAGTCCTTAATATATATATATAGAAAAATAACGCTGTAATGGTAGGATTTTAGGTCTTAATTATTTAATTAATCCTGGCAGACCTCAGACTTTTAATGTGAGGTTTGGGAAGGAGAACTAAGGGTCAAAATCATTAGATTATCCTTGTGTCTTGTACACATGTACCCAGTTGAAGTTTGGTGGTAACTGGTAGCTCACTTTACTATTTTTTTTTGTACTTTCTATTTGGAGTAGAGAGGTACAACAAATCTCAGAGTAACCAAAAGAATTTTTCTTTAATGATTAAAAATGTTGAAATAAGAAATTCATTACATTGTCACCCAAATCAAGAGCCTTAAAATTGAGATGCCAGGTTTATAATGTAGATATGTAATTGGATTCTATTATAAATAATTAAGTCCTACTTTCAGTTTTAAGCCCCTTGAAGGAGAGCAAGAGGTTGGTTACATCAGCTCATATTGCAGTACCTCCTGGCCTGCCTTTCTATGAACTTCCCCAAAGGTAAGGCACAGTGAAGGCCAGAAATTAAAACTGTATTCAAGTTTTCTGAGGGAAAGGATGTGTGGAAATGATGACAATGTGAGGGTGCCTTCACTCTAACCTTAATAAAGAGCAACTTCCACATAATTGGTGTAGTTTTTGTCTTTTCTTACTTAATGAACTGTAGAAACCTCTTTTCCAATAAGCAGTTACTCATTTATCTATAAACACCCGAGCTCATAACCTTTTATGCTTAAAGAAACAGTTACTGGGCATACAGTTTATTAACATGATAATAATTGGCTCCACACAGGCATAAATGAGTAGTTGTAATATTTTAGCTGTGAGAAGAGAACATAGCCAAGATCACTTCTACTTTTAATTCTTGCTCATTCCTGAAAGGCAGACCCTTTATTCAGATACTCAAGATACCAATGAAAGTCTCTTCTGAAGAAGCCGCTTCTTATTTACTTTTCAACATAAGATTAAACTCAATATCTCAGCAACAGAGTACTCTTGCTTTTCAGAAATTTCTCTTCAGAGATAACAGAAAACTTCTTCATTTTTTTTACAAAAAAAATAAAATGATGTTTCTTTCTTCAAGAGCCTCAAAGTCTCTTGAAAACCAGTAAGGGTGAACAGTGGATAGAGCATGGGACCTGGAGTTAAAGAGAACTGAGTGCAAATCTAGCCTCTTACTAGATGTGTGACATGACATAACCTATGTTTGTCTCAGGGTCCTCATATGTAAAATGGAAAAAATAATAACACGTACCTCTCATGGTTGTTGAAATGAGATAATATTTACAAAGGAATTTGCAATCCTTAAAGTGCTACCATCATAGCTAGAAATTATTAACAACAGTTTCTAAGATCTCTGCTGAAAAGACTGTTGAATCTAGCATTGCCAGGAGCCTCTGTGCTTCCTGGAATATCTATCAGTCATAGAATTATGAAAGGTTTAGTGTGAAAAATTCATCATTTTTACAAAAAAAAAGGCAGTTGTAGCTCAACTATAGCCATGATCACAACTTCCCAGTAATTTTGCTTGTAAAGGAAAAAAATCATCACCCAAAGACCACCTTTACAATGATGAACCTCTACAGTCAAACTGTTGCAAGGCTCACAAAGGACCTGCCAAAACTTCTGGTCTCCTAACATAACCTTTTAATAATCTAGGGAAAATTTCATGCTATATCGAAGGCATCATGGCACATATCCTTAGTGAAAAACAACAAAAGCATGTTGCAGTTAAAGTATTTCTAACCATAGATTTCATATAACAAAGAAAAAATTTATATATATATATATATTTGAAATGCATTGAGAATACTATGTTCACTGTTAATATTTGTTGCTTAGTTTCTTCTAATGCATATTCAGCTGGGGGGATATGGGAAGGAGAAAAAAATGAATGCTTGTTAAGCACAATAAAATAAAAGAAGAAATAAAGAAAACAATTTTTAAAAGAAAGATTGGGAATGTTTATTAGATACTTTCAAAATTATAAGACCATACTCTATTATATTTTCTGATCAAACATATTCTCATTTAGCGGCTGGTACTGAGTGAGTTTCATTTGAAACACATGACTATGTTTTGACTATGTATACAAAAGCTTGTTCAAAGAATGCTTTTTTTTCCCTTGGGCTTCTAACAGCCTCAGATTCATAAAACCATTGTACACAGCATACTTAATTTTTTTCTTTCCATTAAAAAAGCATCTACATTATTTCATTTCTGTATCCATTTGTCAGGCTATCTATAAGCTTTATAGTTTGTCAATGCACTGCTTCTGTGTTCTACAAGAAGCAAGAATGTGCTAGAGGGAGGATGCAAGACAAGGAAAATAAAAGGCATCATGTCTTCAGAATTGTCTAGTCGTGTGTGTGTTTAGAGCTTCCTGGCATGTTTAATTATTTCAACATAATCTTATATTTTAAAACAACGATGTTTGTTTTGGAAATTCATTATTCATTTCTAATGTGCAAGTGAAATTCTAATGATCCCATTCTCCCGTTCATCTCCCCTCATTCCTTTATGTTGCTTTCTTTACTTTGTATTCATCTTAATGGCATTGCTATTACGCTAAAATAAATACATAATAATAGAAAATGATCTTGCAATATTTATCACAGATATAGAAAATCCTCATTTCATAATCACAAGTAGTAAGTGTGTAAATATAGATGATTAAACCCACAAGATAAAGAACCTTACCACTTTCCCTTTCAATTTATCCAGGGAGCAACCAAGAGAGCAAAAAACAATTTTACATAAAAATTAACGAGAAAAAAAGAATCTGCCTTTCTCTTTGCTGTAAGGACAAAATTGTCTGAGGGATATTGGTAAGACTTTGTTTGTAGGAAAGATGCTTTCCTTTTTTTTAAACATTCATTTTAAAAATGTGAATTCCAACTTTTCTCCTCTCTGTAACCCCTGCCCTACTCATTGCGAAGCCAAGTAATATGATAATCCATTATACACCTAAAGTCATGCAAAATATATTTCTATATTAGCAATATTGCAAAACAAAGCAAGAAAAAGTTTAAAAAATATGTTTCAATCTCCACTCACAGTTCATCATTTCTTTTCTCCAGAATTAGATAGTATTTTTCATCCTGAGTCCTTTGGAATGGTTGTGGATCATTGCATTGATCGGAAATACTAAGTCTTTCACAGTTGCTTATTGTTGCAGTATTTCTGTTACTTTTCACTTCACTTTACATGAGTTCATTTAGTTTTTCCTAGATTTTTCAGAAAACATCCTCCTTGTCATTCTTAGCACATAATAGTATTCCATCACAATCATATGTCTCAGCATCTCTAGTAGTTCCACAATTAAAAGACATCACCTCCATTTCTAATTGTTTATACCACAGAAGAGCTAATATTGTGTGTGTGTGTGTGTGTGTGTGTGTGTGTGTGGTGTGTGTAGCACATAATAGGTAATTTTCCTGCTTCTTTATTCTCTTTGGAATAGATACCTAGTAGTGATATTGCTGGGTCAAAAGGTATACATAGTTATTTTATAGTCCTTTGGGCACAATTCCAAATTATTCTACAAAATGGTTAGACCAAGTGACAGTTCTACCAACAAAGCAAAACATACTTCATCTCCTCTAGCATTTATCATTTTCCTGTGCTAACATTAGCCAATCTAATAGGTGTAAAATGATATTTCAGAGTTATTTTAATTTACATTTCTCTAATGATTAGTGATTTAGAGTACCTTTTGTGATTTAGAGTATCTTTTCACATAATTACTGATAACTTTGGTTTCATTTTCTGAAAATTGCCTGTTCATATCTTTTGATTATTTATCAATTGGGGAATGGCTTTCATTAAAAAAAAATAAGTTTGACTCCATTCCATATATAGTTGAGAAATAAAGTATTTAATTGAGAAGTTTGTATAACATTCCCCTCTTCCCACCCTATTCCATCTAATTTTATCTGCATTGGTTTTAACTATTCTGCTTCTTGTGATCTTTTCTTTTTCATTTGATCATAAAATCTGTATTTGTAGATCTGACAGAATTTTTTTCCATACTCCCCTAATTTGCTTGTGATATCACTTTTATGTGTAAATCATGTACCTATTTTGAACTTATCTAAACATATGGTTTAAGATGTTGGCCTATGCCTAGTTTCTGTTAGATACTTTTTTAACAGTTTTTGCTGAATCATGAATTCTTGTCCTCAAAGCTTGGATCTTTTGGATTACCAAGCACTAGAATACTATGGTCATTTACTTCTGTATATGATTTACCTAATCGGTTTCATTGATCAAACACTGTATTCCTTACTCAGTACTAGATTGTTTTGATGATTACCTCAGCAATGTAGTTTTAAATCTAATACTATTAAGCTGCATTCTTTAATTTTTTCATTGATTCTCTGGAAATTCTTGATCTTTTATTCTAGATAATTCTTTGGTAATTTTATTGGTATGGCATTCAATAAGTAAATCAATTTAGATAGAATTCTAATATTATTGTATTCTAATTTTTATCATATAGGCTCAGCAAATAGTATTTCTCCAGTTCTTTAGATATGTCTTTATTTGTGCGAAGCATTTTATAATTGTGTTCCTATAGTTCTTCTGTGTGCCATGGAAGGAAGAATCTCAAGTATCTATCATTTTCAATATAACATTTTTAAAAAGTGGAATTTCTCTGTCTCTCCCCTCGAGGCTTTTTTTTTTTTCATTTCCATTTGGTAACATATAGAAATGCTGATGTGGGCTTATTTTATATCCTGCAATTTTGTTAAAGTTTTTTATAATTTTAACTAATGTTTTTAGTTGATTCTCTGAGGTTTCTTCATGCTTTAATATTCTCTCATATCATTTGCAGAAGTGATAACGTTTTCTCCCTTGTCCCAATTCTTTCAATTTCTTTTTTCTTGCCTTATTGATGTAACTAGCATTTGTAATACAATATTGAATAACAATGGGGATAACAGACATCCTTACTTCACTGCTGATCTTAACTTGTTAACTTGTTCAAGTTTATACCCACTACAGATAATGCTATCTTTTGATTTATATAGATACTACATATTTTTAAAACTTTTTAATTCTAAACTTTTTTAGAATTTTGGATGGGAATGAGTGTTTCTGTAACTGCTCATATAATCATATGATTTTTGTTGCCTTTGTTATGGATACAGTACATTATGCTGATAGTGATTGTAATCTTTAACTAACCCTGATTAACTATCCCTGGTACAAATTCCCACATGGTTAAGGAATATGATCTTTGTGATATGTTGCTATAGTCTCCTTGTTTTAAGTATCAAAATATGAGAAGTAATTTGGTACTACTCCTTCTTAACCTATTTTTTCAAATAAACACATAGTATTGGAATGAATTACTCTTTAAATAACTGGGGGTTATTTTCTTAGGGAGCTCATTTATGGCTTATTCAATTTCTTTTTAAAGATAATGTTAAGTGTGATATTTTTCTCCTCTGTTAATCTAGGCAGTTTGTGTTTTAGTAAATGTTCATCTGTTTCATTTAGATTGTCAGTTTGATTGACATTTAATTGAGCAAAATAATTCCTAATAATTGCTTTAATTTCATCTTCACTAGCAATGCATTTTCCCTTTCCATTTTTGATACTGGCAATTTGCTTTTCTTTCTCTTTTTAAAAATTAAAAATTAAGCAGTGTTTAATGTATTTTATTGGGTTTCTTTTCATAAAACCAGACACTTTATTTATAGGGTTTTTATTTTGGTGTTTAAATTGGGATTTGAAATTTGTTCTGTATATATTTTTTGATGTAAGCTTTAGAAATACAAACTTTTCTGTAAGTACTTCTTTGGATGCGTCTCACAAATTTTGTTGTGTTGTCTCTTTGTTGTCATTCTTTTTAATGAAGTTCTTATTTCCATGATTTGTTCTTTGACCCACTCATTGTTTAGGCTTAGCTTATTTAGTTTCCAATGAATTTTTAGTTTATGTTTCCAAGTCCCTTTACTGAATGTAGTATTTACTGCATTATAGTTTGAAATGGTTGTTTTTAATATTTCTACTTTTCTGTATTTGTGAGTTTTTTGAAACTTAATCATGGTCATTTTTTGTGAAGGTACTAAATGCAGTTGAGAAAAAGTTGTAGTTCTTTCTTTTTCCATTTAATTTTCTCCAGGGACCTATCATATGTAAGTTTAAAAAAATTCTATTCATCTCTTTAACTTCTTTCTTATGTGATGGTAAAGTTTATCTAGTTTTGGGAGGAGTCAATTGAGATTTTCCACTAGTATACTTTTTACTGGTTATTCCTCCTGGAATTTATTCAATTTTCCCTGTATGAATTTGTATGCTATGCCATTTGGTGAATATATGTTTAGTGTGGATATTGTTTTATTGTCTGTGGTAACTTTTAGCAAAATGTTGTTTCTCAAAATATCCCTTTTAATTAGGTCTATTTTTACTTTTGCCTTTGAGATCATGATTACTGTTCCTACTTTTTAAATTTCAACTGAAGCATAATAGATTTTAGCACCTTATTTTATCTCTGTGCATGTCTTTACCTTTCAGTTGTGTTTCTTTTAGGTATCAAAATATTAGAAGTAATTTGATATTACTCCTTCTTAACCTATTTTTTTTTTTCAAATAGGCACATAGTATTGGAATTGATTATTCTTTAAGTAACTGGGGTTATTTTCTTAGGGAGCTCATTTATCGTTTATTCAATTTCTTTTTAAAGAAAGTGTTAAGTGTGATTTAATTATCTCTTCTCTTAATCTAATCTAGGCAATTTGTGTTTTAGTAAATATTCATCATTTTCATTTAGATTGTCAATTTGATTGACATATAATTGAGCAAAATAATTCCTAATAATCACTTTAATTTCATCTTCACTAGTAATACATTTTCCCTTTCCATTTTTGATACTGGTAATTTGCTTTTCTTTGTCTTTTTAAAATTTTGTTTCTTAATGTTTCATGGAGTCTAACTTCCACTTGCCCAATTATAATTTTTAAGGAGTCATTTTAAACAATTTATTCTTTTTTAATGGTTTTTCACATTATTTTAATTTCCACTAATTTTCCTCTATTCTTCTTATTTGATTAAATCACTTTTACTCCTTTAAAAAAATCTCTTTAGCTCTTTTAGGCTTTGCTTATAGATGTTTCTATGTCATTATCTTCTTAGTTTATGCCTTGACCTTTCTCATCACCCTAGTAGTTTTTAATGGTGAGACTCTTTTTATTTTTATATCCCAGCTTGACTTTGAACTTTGTGTTAGAGTTGGGTACTGCCCACCTCAGGGATATCCCAACTTCAGGTGTGTGTGTGTGTGTGTGTGTGTGTGCGCGCGCGTGTGCGCTCTGCTGTTTTCATAGCCAGTTTAAGACGTTATTAAGTTTTCAGTACTTCCAATGTGATGTGTTTTGGGGAGGGATATGGTCACTGATCTCTGGGTCCTAACCTAGGAAAGGCAATTGTTCTTCACATCTTAGCACAATATTTATCCTGCTAAATCAGCTATTCAGTCTACCTGCTCCACAGTTAGCCAGACATTTCCAAAAGACTGCCTCTTATACATAATTTGTAATAGATCTAATTGAAAATTCATTCTGATTTTTATCTATAGTGCTTTCCCTCAGACATTCCATTTTCCAGGGCTTATAGAAATTCTTGGTTCTTCATAGAAACTTGATATAAAGCTTTTATGAGAAGGGAGGAACTCAGAGATCATTCAGTATAAATTTTTATAGGGATTAGGCATTTGAATACTTAAATTTAACTAAAAAGGAATAAAAGCATAAATGTAAAGATTGTTTTATCATATTTTCCCAAATTTTCAAATTCTCCTTTAAGGATTATATAATCATTGGATTTAGAACCAGAAAGACCTTTCGAAGTCATTTAGTTCCTCTGTCCCCCCCTCAGGATAAAGAGATTTGTCCTAGGTCACCAAGTGAGTATTTCAGTGAAATAATTATTATGAACTTCTAATAATTTATTTTTTTAAATTTAAAAATCATTTTAGCAAATCCTCATATGTTGCTAAACATCTCCCTCTTTATAGTCACCCCAAAATACAAGAAAAAAAGTAGTTTTTATCTGAAGAATAGAATAAATATGATTGTGCAGAAAAAGTCTAGTTTTTATGATTTATCCACGTTGTTGAAAATGAATAAAAGGATCCATAATATCATTTTATATTAGCTTATTAAGATCATTGGAACTTTCTAATGAGGCCCCACTTCCAAATATTCCATTTACATATAAATCCCAGAAAATATCTGATAGCCAATAAAAATAGTGCAATTTTTTTCAAGTTGATGAGTTTGTAAAAGCACATGTAAAGTAGTATGTAAGTAGAAGTATATAATATGTACAAGAAAGTCATCTGATAAGTAGCATTTTTAGTCCATGGCTTACCATCTTCCTTTCTTTTCCACTCCTGTCCTTAAATAATAGGGGACTTTAATATCCATACAGATGCTCCCTTATATTCTCCAACCACAATTTTTCAATCTTCTGCAGTCTCAGGGCCTGCTCCATTCTGTCTCAGCTACATGTAAGGATGTAGTACTCTAGATTTTGTTATCACTCCCAAGTATTACTTTCCCTATACTTCACCCTCCCTACAACTACTGTTCACCTTTGAGACTTCCGTTTACCCCTACTTCTGTGGGTATTCTTAGGCTGTTCACCTTTGAGACTTCCGTTTACCGCTACTTCTGTGGGTATTCTTAGGCTGATATCCATGATCTGAATTCATTCTTCTCTTCTTCATCCTTAACCCAGTCAGTAACTATTTCAATTCAATACTTCCCTTTGCTCTTGACTGCCTTGTTGTCCATTCTGTCATCACTCTTCTTTTGCCATCCACTCCCATCATTCCTACTCACAGGATTACTCTGGAGGAGGTCTCACAGTCACAATGAGTATATTCCAAATTGATGTTATGCAACATCAGTTATCAGTTGAGCTGTCCCTGCAGCAAAGCAGTCCCTTTTATTCCTCTGTAAGTGATTCTTTTATTCCCCACAGAAGCTATCCAAACTCTTTCCACCGGAACCTCCCCATAAACTGTCTTTCCTATTCACTTTTATTTAATGACCTTGCTTCTTTGAAATTATTCAATATGAGCTTCCTCCTCTTCTATTCTCTGTGTCTCAAAACCCTTTTATCTATGCTCTTACTCTCTCTGTCTTTCTCTTCACCAAGGCCAATTTTTCAATATATGTATTCTCAATCACTGCCTTCCAAATCTTCAACTGCTCCTTATCAACTGGTTCCTCCTGACCTGCTTTTGAATTTACTCATATTGTTTATTTTAAAAATAAAATCCTGCATTAGACTGTATCATTCCCTCCAACTATCATCCCAAACCTCTCAATTTTCTGAGCCAAACTCTGAAAAATATCTGCACATGCTGACTCCACTTCTCCCAATCACTCCTCAAACTTTTGAAATCTGACTTTGAACTTAACCACTTAAAAGAAAATGTTCTCATCAAAGTTGCTAGTGATTTCTTAATTGCCAAGTCTATTTGTCTTTTATCAATCATGACTCTTTTATCAACCTTGTTTTTTCCTGTGTAAAATGTTGACCACCCATTTTCCCTAGATAATCTCATTTCAGTAGGTTATATTACACTACTTTCTCCTATTTCACTTTCCACCCATCCAACTTCAGTCTCCTTTGCTGTTTGATAATCCATGCCAGGCTCTCTCAGTGTGAGTGTTAGCTAAGGTTCTTTTTTGGGACTTTCTAGCTTGCTATTTTTTTTTTCTCAGTAACCTCATTGGCTCCCCGAAATTTTAAAATAGCATCTATGCATATGATTAGAAGATCTATACATTCAACCCTATATTTTCTCTGATCTTCATTCTCATATCAGCAGTAACCCATTAGATATTCCAAACTGGATGTCCCAGAAACATCCTAAACTCAAATGCATAACAGCAACAGCAAGAATAATAATTACCATTTACGTAGCTCTTTAATGTTTAGAAAATGCTTCACGCACATCTCATTTTATGAGATGCAACAATGCCCCCAACAATACTAGGATATAGGTGTTTAAGTACTTGTTGATTCATTGAAAAAATGCATGTTTTTAATATTTTCTAGCTTTGGGCATCCTTCCAGTAAAGTTTCTCAGCCTCAGCATACTTTTCCTCTGTGCTTTCTCCCTCTAAATGTTCATTCACTGCCAAAATTCAATTATTCATTTTATTTGAGAGGATCCCAAACTTCCACTTCTGACTCTGACCTTCCTTCTAGTAGTGGAACCTCTATTTACTTGATACATCCATTTGGTATTTTGTTAGAGTGCAAAACATATTATGGAAAAACAATAACAAAATCCACTCTGATTTCAATGTATACTTCCCAGTCAACACTGAATGAATTATCTTTAAACAGATAATGTTACCCAATTTCCTCATAATAATTTTTAATACAAGCACCATTTTCCTTGTTTTGTCAGATTACAATAGGATTGGAGTCATCTCTGACCGCCTAGTCTCACCCTGAGCTTTGCTCAGTACATGGTTCTGCTAATTCTTTATATCTTTACTATGTCTCAGAATTATTCCATCTTATTTTCAATACCATTCCCACCAACACACATCATTTCCATCATGTAATTTCTCTTGCCCAAGGACTTTTATTGTGATATGTTTTTTCATTAAATATAAACTCCTCACCGTCCTACTAGTACTTCTATAAACTGTTTTCCTCCACCTTACTTATCCAATTCAGGTTCTCATATTACAACAACAAAGCCTTTGTTTCCAAGATTTTAATGGAATATTATTTAATGGAATACTATACTATATTTAATGGAATACTATAAGAAATTTTGAGCAGCATGATTTTGGAAAAAACAAAACAAAACAAAACCTGGGAAAATGCACATGAACTGATACAAACTATACTCAACAGAACCAGAACATCATTCACAGTAACAGCAGTATTGTAACAATTATCAACTGTGAAAAAGTAGCTACTTTGATCTATAAAATGATCTATGACAATTCTAAAGGACTCATGATGCAAAATAATATATACTTTCAGAGAGAAAACCAATGAACTCTAAGTGAATATTGAAACATACCTTATTTACTTCCTTTATTTTTCTTGTGCTTTTTTCCCAACATGGATAATAAGGAAATATTTTTACCTGACTTCACATATATAATTGGTATGGGAGAAGGACTGAAGGGAGAGATAATTTGGAACTAAATTAAAAAAAAAGAATGTAAATATATAAATACAAATAAATGCTTAAAAAAGGAATCTAAAGATTTTGAAAGGATTCCTTCACTGATTTCTCTGTTTGGCATTTAAAACCCTTGTTATAAAATAATTAACAATTTAAATAAATATCAGTTGCCTACTATGTGGTTGGTGGTGGGGATGAGGATGCAAATAGGGACTGGACTTATTTGTTTGGTATAGGAAACTCCTATGTTAGAAAATCACCTCTACCAACACTGAGTTTATTCTTGGAACAACTAAGAGGGTAGTGTCACTAATGTGTAAGAAGGTATCACTAAATTGTAAGAAAGGTAGGAAATTAGTCAGAGAATCTTCTTAAAATACTTTATTTGTTTTTAGAATTTTTCATCATGAGTCCTTTGAATTTGTCTTGGATCAGAATAGCTAAGTCTTTCACAGATTATCATCATTACAATATTGCTTCTACTATGGACAATAATGGAGAATGATTATCTAGGTACTTGAATCAAGTTTGTGCTAGAAATTGAAAGTTTTCTTTTACATAATCAACATTTGCAGTATCTGCTTCTTGCTGTTCCACAGATTAATTTCATGACTTTTCTCAAAGGGTAAATCAAACAACTCACTGTTCAGTGCACTCATCTTGTGGTGAGCAGTCCACAGAAGAGGCTTCCATGAAAGCCTGCTGTTTCAACAACCCTACCTTGAACACCCAAGAAAGTCAGCATTTGCTTCACAAGATAACAAAGCAGCTGTATTTACAGTTGCATCTACTATGTGTCAAGACTCTATTAAGCTCTCTACCAATATCCCATTTTATTCTCGCCACAAACCTGGGAGATAAGTGCTATTTTTATACTCATTTTGTGGTTGAAAAAACTAAGACAAACAAAGGTAAAGTGACTTACTTAGAATCCTACTGTTAGTAAATGTCTGAGGCTTTATTTGAATGCAGTTCTTTCTGAACCAAGGCTTTGTACTCTACCTAATCAATACATATATCTATGTGTGTGTATATACACATATATGTATATATATATAGTGCACATAGTTTATATACACATATGTGTATATGTAAAATGTGTATATTTATGTATATTAAATGAATCAGTTATATCTATATATTGAAAAAAATACCCTCCATTGGAGCAGCTAGGTGGCATAGTAGACAAAGTGTTATACTTGGAGACCTGAATTTGACTCCTGCTTTAGAGACTTAACTAACTAACTCTATAACCCTGGAAAAGTCACTTAATCTTTCTGAGTCTCAATTTCCTAAATTGTGAAATGGGGTTAATAGTACCTCCTGTAGAAATGTTTACCACTGTTATTATTATTTTTAATGAATAAGCCAGAAATAAATTATTATAATTTTTATCATAATTAGTATTATGCTCCAGTCTCTCAAAAGGGCATGGAGGCAGCCATGGGTTCTCCAAGAATATAATGCATAAAATCTGGCAGGATCAACTAAATTCTAAAGCTTTGTTAGAAAAGAAGAAAGTGTTGGACAGTCTGTCAGTCATCTGAGACCTATCCCAGCTAAATTCAGACAGGTTCATCACTATAAAGTTTTATGGCTGAAATCAGACAGCCTCCAAAGAATTAAAAATAATCACTCAAAGTTATAGAGTTTCACATGGCCTTCTGTGGCTAAAGTAGCCACAGGAAAGCAATCATTGGTAGTGGAAAATAGTTGACAAAAATCACGAATCTTTTTAAAGCATTTAAATATTACTCTGTAACTTGAGTATCAATTATGTATACCTGAGTCGCCTGAGATTCAGTTAGTATCTTAGATATCACCTCTGAGTGAAGAAAATAGCACCAGAAAACTTTAAAAATGCATTATAGATAGTTCTGTTTCTCACAGGTTTAAGTTCTGATGAAAATGCATTTGGGTTCATTTTCTGTGTTTCTATAGTGATCGTTTTTCTTGAGTAATTCTGCTTTCTTCCCACCATGAGTATTACTAGATTTTATGAATAGAATCCGAGGTCATTTAATATGGAAAACATTTAAAACAAGATCATAAAATTTGGATAATTCGGGGGTGGAGCCAAGATGGCGGAGTAGAAGGACGCACGTTTACGAGCTCCAACTCACAGCCCATAGAATTAATGTAAAAAGAGATCCACATAAATTCTGGATCACTGAAAGCTGTGCAGATCCAGAGTGGAAGAGATTTCCGTGCCAGAGAGCCCTGGAGACCTGTCCCAAGGGTCCGTCGCACTCCGGAAAGCAGACCCCAACCCCAGCGCTGCCCTGGCCGCAGCCCCAGAGAAGTTGACCCGAGCAGGCTTCAGGGACGGAGGCTCCGGAAGCCGGGAAAGTTCCTCCGCCCACAGAAGCTACAGGTCAGTGAGAGAGAAGGCTAGGCTGGACGAGAGGGGGAGCGGAGTGTCTCCCTGACTTGGGCCCCCTCGGGAGGAAGTGGTGGTGGCAGAGATGGGGGCAGGAAGCGGTGGAGGCAGAGGCGTGGGTGGCAGCGGAGGCAGCAGCAGCTACGGCAGCCCAGGACTCCCCCAGCAGCAGGCAGGATCTTCATTATGGAAGGTCTCTGCATAAACAACCTGAGGGAGCTGAGCCTGGGAGAGGGCCCTGCCTCATCCCGCTCCATTCCTGAAAGTCTCTGCATAAAGCCCCTGAGGAGGCTGAGCCTGGGAGGTGGCCCTGCCCCCACCCCAGCACCAGAACTAAAGCTTGCTGCAGAAAGCCCATTTGAACCTCAGACCCCAAGCACTAGCTGGGTGGATCTAGGCGGGGGTGGACAGGAATCTCAGAAGTCAAGTAACTGGCTGGGAAAATACCTAGAAAAGGGAAGAAAAATAAGATTATAGAGAGTTTTTTCCAACAAATGCAAATGATCCCAACATTCGGATCTGATGACGAGGACATATTCTCGCCATCGGGGAAAGATGTGGAGGGAGGGGTCTTGGTACCCCAGACACCCCAGGGGGATGTCAGGTGGGCTCAGGCATTGGAAGAGCTCAAAAAGGATTTTGAAAAGCAAGTTACACAGGTGGAGGAAAAACTGGGAAGAGAAATGAGAGAGATGCAAGAAAAGTATGAAAAATGGGTCAATACCTTGGTTAAGGAGACCCAAAAAATGCTGAAGAAAATAACACCTTGAAGACTAGGCTCACTCAATTGGCAAAAGAGGTTCAAAAAGCCAATGAGGAGAAGAATGCTTTCAAAAGCAGAATTAGCTAAATGGAAAAAGAGGTTCAAAAGCTCACTGAATTTAATAGTTCTCTCAAAATTAGAATGGAACAGATGGAGTCTAATGACTTTACGAGAAACCAAGAAATCACCAAACAAAACCAAAAGAATGAAAAAATGGAAGAGAATGTGAAATATCTCATGGGAAAAACAACTGACCTGGAAAATAGATCCAGGAGAGACAATTTAAAAATTATGGGACTACCTGAAAGTCATGATCAAAAAAAGAGCCTAGACATTATCTTCCATGAAATTATCAAGGAAAACTGCCCTGACATTGTAGAACCAGAGGGCAAAATAAGTATTGAAAGAATCCATCGATCACCACCTGAAAGAGATCCAAAAAGAGAAACTCCTAGGAACATTGTGGCCAAATTCCAGAACTCCCAGCTCAAGGAGAAAATCTTGCAAGCAGCTAGAAAGAAACAATTTCAGTACTGTGAAAATACAATCAGGATAACTCAAGATCTAGCAGCTTCTACGTTAAGAGATCGAAGGGCGTGGAATAGGATATTCCAGAAGTCAAAGGAACTAGGACTCAAACCAAGAATCACCTACCCAGCTAAACTGAGTATAATACTTCAAGGGAAAATATGGTCTTTCAATGAAACAGAGGACTTTCAAGCATTCTTGATGAAAAGACCAGAGCTGAAAAGAAAATTTGACTTCCAAACACAAGAATGAGAAGAAGCATGAAAAAGTAAACAGCAAAGAGAAGTCTTAAGGGACTTACCATAAGTGAACTGTTTACATTCCTACATGGAAAGACAATATTTGTAACTCTTAAAACTTTTCAGTATCTGGGTAGTTGGTGGGACCACACACACACATGTACATGCATGCACGCACCCACACATACACACATGCACACACACACAGAGACAGAGAGCACAGAGTGAATTGAATAGGATGGGACCATATCTTAAAAGAAATTAAAGTAAATGGTGAGAGAGAAATGTAGTGGGAGGAAAGAGGGTGAAATGGAATGGGGTAATTATATGTCATTTAAGAGGCAAGTAGGAGACATTTTAGTGGAGGGAAAAAGGAGAGCTGAGGAAAAAAAAAAACAATTAGTTTACCCTCATCACATTTGACTAAAGGAAGGAATAAAATGCACACTCATTTTGGTATGAAAACCTATTTTATAGTATAGGAAAGTGGGGGAGAAGGAGATAAGCAAGGGGGTGGGGGATGATGGAAGGGAGGGCAAAGGGAGGAGGGAGCAATTTGAAGTCAACACTTGGGGAGGGACAGGATCAAAAGACAGAAGAGAAACAATGAGGGGCAGGGTAGGATGGACGGTAATTCAGTTAGTCTTACACAACACGACTATCAGGGAGGTCATTGGCAAAACTACACAGATATGGCCTATATTGAATTGCCTGCCGTACCAAAGGTAAAGGTGGGGAGGGAGGGATGGGGAGACTTTGGAACTCAAATTTTAGGAACAACTATCTAGTATTGCTGTTGCTACTAGGAAAGAAGACATACAGTTAATGAGGAATAGAAAGTCATCTGGCCCTACAGGAGAAAAGAGAAGATGGAGACAAGAGAAGGGAGGGATGACAGAAGAGAGGGCAGATTGGAGATAGGGAAAATTAGATTGCTTGGGGTGGGGGGAGGGGATAAAAGGGGAGAAAATTTGGAACCCAAAATTTTGTGAAAATGAATGTAAAAAGCTAAATAAAGAAATTATCTATTGCAAAAAAAACAATCAAAAAAAAATTTGGATAATTCTATGATTTGGGGGCTCATATTTACAGATGGGATGCATTGTATGTAATTGTTTTCCATTGTAGTATTTTTTTGTCTATATGGATTTTAGACTATTTAATTTTATTATTCACATTGCTCATTTTATTAATTAGTTTCTCCCTTACCTCTTGATTTCATGCTCTGGTTTCCTACTTTATTCAAGAATTTTTTAAATTGAACCTGTAATTTTTCGTAGCATTTTCAGTTCTCTTTTACTGTCTTTGAATATGATATTTTTTTAAAATGGGGAAATCTTTTAGGATTGCTATTGGTTGTATGTGGTTGGTATTCAGGTTTTGTTTCTTCTAGTGTTTCAACTAATTGAACAGTTTTATGGTATTTAATTATATAATTAGTTTTTAAAAATTTTCATTGTTATTAAACTTGTACTACTATTCTCTTTGATGTTCCCATTGATTGCTCTTCATAACTATGTAAGGAATCTGATCTTCTTCAACATTCTCTGACATTTTGAATATGTCATTGCAATTATAAAGTGAATGGGGAGTAAAAAATTGCCAATGCTGCTAGGATTTAGGATACTTAATTGGTCTTTGATAAGATAAGATGAAGGCTATAAGCAGAATATGAACATATTTGTTGCTTTCAAAACTATGACAGTCATTTTAACATGCATTGTTAAACACATACAGTGTTTGTGCTGTACTGTCCTAAGTCCTAGGAAAACTCAAATAATCATATTCAGACCTATAATATCATTGGTTAAGTGATGCAACTTAGTCACCCAATGATAACTATTACCATCCATACATGCCTGCTCATCCTGTGTGATTCCTGTTCATATTTTCTCATTAATTTACCATTAGGAGTACAGTGAACATGATAGAAACCTTAATTTTCTTTTGATGTCACAAGAAAATAAATTGTGATTATTTCTCTCTTTCTCTCTCTCTCTCTCTCTCTCTCTCTCTCTCTCTCTCTCTCTCTCTCACCAAATAGCTGGTTTATCTTTTTTTCCTGGTGATTTATTTCTTTTATGACATTTTTCTCAATGTTTCCTTCAAACTACTTTGTATAGAATTTTGCACTGCTGCCATGTGAAGCCATTGCTTTCTGAGTGACCTTCATTTTTAATTTTTGGAGGCTGATTTCAGTCACGGAAAGATACTAGAATGGGGGGGAGGAATTTAGCATGGGATTTCATTGGAATTGGATTTTGTCTTCCAATGCAAGTTGTCACCTTTTCTGCAGCTTAAAAATTAGAGACTTGCATAGAGCAGTGAGAGGTTAAATATCTTGTCCTAGACTGCCCAGATACTATGTATAACCACAAATGAATTTTCTCCGGGTTCTACTCACTTCAGTCTGTCCAATTTCATGCCTAGTTTCTCTGAATCGGTCCCGTGTCACTTATTATGCCACAATAACATTATTCTGTATTTGCATACCATAATTTGTTTAGCTGCTCCCCAATTGATAGGCAGACACTTCAATTACATTTCCATTCTGTAACAAAGTGTGATGGTATAAGTATTTTTTATATTTGACTCCTTTCCCCCCGTTAAAAAAATCTCC
Source organism: Bettongia penicillata ogilbyi (assembly GCA_023548195.1). Taxonomy (NCBI): domain Eukaryota; kingdom Metazoa; phylum Chordata; class Mammalia; order Diprotodontia; family Potoroidae; genus Bettongia; species Bettongia penicillata. The sequence continues at coordinate 1,957,117 of JAJHZJ010000083.1, forward strand.
ATCTGAGGTTACAGACCTCTTAAAATCCTGAACCCCAGCTTAAGAATTCATGTTTTATATTATATACGTTTTGTTATTTAGATCTTAAATGGATCAGTATCTTTTTGGGTTTATTTTATATCTTGCTACTTTACTGAAGTCATTGTTTCAGCTAATTTTGAGTTGACTTATTTTTTTTTTTTTGCTTTGCTTATAGTTATTCCTTCAATTTCTTTTTTCTGCACTTCTCTGTAATGAAAAATGCTAGTTTCAGAGAAATATGGATAGAATAATCAGCTTTTCTTATGACTTACATTTCTTTACTATAAAAATATTTTGTATTTTACTAAAAGCTTATTAATAGGTACCTATTGAAACACTCATAAGATTTTTAAAAAAATACTATTATTATCTGTTTTGTTTGTAACTTTTCTAATATTGAACCAAAACAACACTTCTTATAGAAGTACAACTTAGCTAAAAGATATAAACATTGTTTGATATATTGTTCAAACTCTTTTTGATGTTTTATTCAATTATTTTTGAAAGGATATTCATCACTGGTATTGGTTTATAATTTTCTTTCTCTGCTTCATCTTTTCCCTTTTCAGGAAACAGGATCATATTTATCTCATATGAGAATTCATTATCTTTTATTTTTGCATTCTAAAAATAAATTATGGAATATAGTAATTAATTATTCTTTGAATGTTTGATATATTTATCTGGTCCTTTTTCCCTTTGGAAATTCTTTCATGGAAAATTGGTTTATTTTTCCATGCTAGAGTTATTTAAATTTTAAATTTCATTTTCTGCTAATTTGGGCACTATTTATACACAAATATGTATTATTGTGTGGCCATTTAATTTATGTTTTACTGCTTTGTAGTAGGGCAAAATGTTTCTACCAATTTTATTATTTCTTCATTTGCTGTGATTTTTTTTCGTTTTCAATTGGTAATTTGGTTTTAAAAATTATTAAAAGATTTTAACTTTTAAAAATTTAAAAATATTAACTAAACATTAAATTTTATTAGTACTTTTCCTGAAAATAAAGTTCTTAGTTGTACTTTAAAATTTATTTTGGTTCTTCTTAACTTTGTTTTCTCTTTAACTTTCAGAATTCTTATTTCTGCATTTATTTTACTTATTGTCTTATATTCATTCATTCATCCATTTAAGTTTCTGGCATAATTGATTTTTTTTTCTTATAGAAGAAATTGTTTAGTGGTATGAAATTTCCCTAGAAACTGCTTTGGTTGTGTGCTTTAAGTTTGAATAATTTTTAAATGAATTTGTTGACTGTAATTTTAATTTTATTCTGGTCAGTAGAAGATGTTTTTCAAAAATTTTTTGTTTTCTGCATTTTATGAGGATTTTATGCCTTAGCACACGGTAAATTTTTCTAAAACTGACGTGGACAGCTGAGAAATGTGTATTGCTTTTTATTGACAAATAGTAATCATCACATATCAAGCATATTTCACTTTTCTAAAGCCCTATTTAATTTTATCTTTTTTTTTTATCTTTAACCGTAGATTTGGCCAAGTCTGAAAAGAGGTATATTGAGATCTCTAAATATTATAGTTTTATTTCTATTTTTTTATATTTCTATTTCTCTATATAATGCAATTAACATTTTGTTTTTACTTACATAAGTAAGTATTGGATTCAGTCAAAGGATGGCACTTGAGGACCTAAAGCGCCCCATGTGGAATAAGGGTGCAGGTTCCCCACCCCTGGTTAGATCTACCTAGTTCTGAGAGGGGTAAATCAAGATCCCCCACTATTATAGTTTTACTGCTTCTTGCTATTAATTTAACTTTTCCTTCAAAAATTTGAATTCTGTGCCTTTTAAAGCGTTTAGTCAATACTGACACTGATTGCTTGTTAATGGTGAGTTTTAGTAAAATTCAGTTTTCTTGTTTATCTCTATTAGAGAGTTTTAATACATAATATTTATTATATAATATATCTATTAGACCTATTTTTGTTTTGTCTGAGATCATAATTGTCAGGCCTACCTTTTTTCTGTTTTTTGTACTTTAGCTGAAGCACAACATATTTTGCACCACTCCTTTGTTTTGGTTCTATATGTATCTTTGTGTTTCAAGTGTATTTCTTGTAAACAACATATGGTTGCATTTTAGTTCCTCATCCATTTCATATCTTCCTTTTATGTGTGAGTCCATTCCAGAGCAGCTGTGATGGTTAGATGTGCATTTTCCTTATTTTATTATTCTTAAACTAAAATCTTTTTTACACTCTCCTTTCTTTGTTTTTTTTTTCTTCTGACTCCTGCCTCCCTTAATCTAATCTCTCCTTTATTAAACAATACTACTATTTTCTCTTGTTTTCCTTCAACTTCTCTGTTAGGTAAGATGAAATTCTGTACCCAACTATGTGTATAAATATTCTTTCCTCTTTGAACTAGTTTGATTATTTTCCGTTTGCCCCCCCCAAGTGTCTCCTCCATTGTATAAACTTTTCCTTGAGCTTCCCATTTACATGAAATAATATTCCCCATTTTTCCTCTTCCAGTGCATTCCACTTCCTTCTCTTCCATTTTTCTTCTGAGATTATCTCAAAACAATATAACCACACTCTCTAATGAAAATCCTTCTAAGACCACTACTGATTTAGTTCTAAGGGAGTTAGGGCATTTCCCTACAGAAGAATAGAAACTGTTTAACTTCATTAAATTTCTTAGTATTTCTCACTAATTTTTACCTTGGTATTTCTCTTGAATCTTGTGTTTGAATGTCAAATTCTCTTTTCAGTTGTAATATTTCCATAAGGAATGCTTGAAAGTCCTCTGTTTCATTAAATGACCATTTTTCCCTCCACAAAATTAAACCAATAATTTATACATATGGACACATAATAGATATTTTCTTAATTGAGCCTATCTTGCAACCTAATCTCTCTCTCTCTCACATACTGTCTCTACAGAGTATACACACACACGTGTGTGTGTATGTATATCTGTGTATATCATATGTGTACATATGTTTTTTTTTTCTCTTTGGGTTTCTTCATTAGTATTAAGTTTAGTGTCCTTTGGAGACTTTTGCTGGGATATATGTGGGAAATATGGAGTCTTCTATGACTTTTCATGATGACATTTTAATTAGAATGCTCAGCATTAGTCATTCTCCATTCACTTGATATTTCTTATGTAGTTAATTAAAACAAGTTCTTAGGGATATAAGACAATGATTACAACAGCATCCTTGCTTTTATAGAGCATACATTCATTTTCTTTCATATCTAACTTCCAAAATACATTTTAAAAATTAAACAAGTAGATTTTTACTTTAAACTTTCTTTCATTTTATTGCCATAGAAAATAATATTAACTGCCATGCACTGAATGAACCATCTTTCATATAAAGTAATTTTTTTATTTTTATATCCTGACAGCTGCAGTATTTCACTGTGTGGAAGAATTCTTGACATAGAGGTTATAATTGATTTATCTAATGTTGCTCTTTATGGGGCATTTGTACTTTTTCAATTTTTTTAAAAAAAGTTGTATATAGTAAATATTTCACAGGTAGGATGAAAAATTTGGGTATCTTGTGCAACTTACATTAACCATGAAAATTAAGAATTAAGGTCCTTAATAGAAACACAAATTGACTGCATTTGGTTTTAATAAAGACTTTTATAATGGCATTGATTTTTTTTTTTACTAAGCCTCTTTTCAGTAGGATTGGTAGTGTGATTAATTTATTTTATTTCTGTAACTATTCATTTTTCAGCCCTTAAAATTCACTTACAAACTGTTTTAGCTCTAAAAAAAAATAAAGTTTACTTTTATTCCTAGCATATAATGGATTTACTAGTAGGATATTGACTACTCATTCCTATCATACATCTTTTGATGGCAAGATTCTCATTACTTATCATTGAATAATTCCCAGATTAGTCCATATACACTAAAATTTGCTTGATATTATGAATTCATTCCACTTTCTTGTTCAAATACCTATAGTTCTCTCTATACTTAATGAAGAAATACTCTTATTTAGTGTAAAATGTCAACATATAAAGCCTCATATATTTGGCAGTAGATTCTATCATATGATCGTAGAATTTTTGATCTTAGAAGGAAGCTTAAAGATCATATTTTGCAAGTTCTAATTTTTGCAGATAGAAAATGAAGTATAAGAGATACTCCAATAACCAATTCTTAAGATAACTCCTTAATCAGTGAACCCCAAAATATAATCATTTACACCATAACGTTAGTTCATACTGAATGATGGTGCTTTTCTGGTTCACTTTATTATTTCCATGAATGAAAATAGCCACAACTGGTTTACAAAATTTTGGTCACAGAACTACAGAGTTATTGAAGATGATCTAAGAATACAGACCAGAAAATCACAAAGATTAAATGAACCATAAATTCCCTGTTATTTTTTGGACAGTTGTTGATGGTTTTAGTACAATGTTTTACTTTGAGAAATAATTTACACAGACCTTTTCAGTGAAAATGATACTATTTCTTATATAAGTTTATATACCTTAATGTCTTCATAATCATCCTCTTATTAATTTTTTGCTATAAATAATTATAGCAAATTATTTTTATTTATTAATAAAGAAATTAATTTAATTGATAAAATAAATAAGTTATTAATTCAAGGTTTCTTCCCACCTCTCCCAAAGCATTATAATTTTATTATAGGGCAGGTTTTCATGTAACCTCTTAATAAGAGCATGTGATCAGAGCCATAACTAGGAGAGGGTAACAAAATATTGGGATGCAGACAACACTCTTATTAGTTCATCAATATAGAAATAATTGACCTAAGAAGTGAAAATAATTAGGTGAAGTTGCAAGTTACAAAATGGTGAGCATTTTCACTCCTATGTCCCCTCAAAATGGAGCACCTTTACTTTGACCTTGCCTCATGTACACACACATTATCTATAGTCCTATATGGTATTATCTAATTTATTTCCTCATAATTTATTTTTCCTTTAATACAAGTGTGATTATTTCTCACAAAATTTGGCTTTTCCAATGTCCATCTTAGAACATAAAAAAGAATGTCAGAATATAGGTGAGACATGCATTTGAGAGATTTCCACTCAAAAAAGACCCATGTATTTTACTTAAAGCTTAGCAAATTAAAAGTGAAGCTTTTTAAATGTCCAATTAAAATAAATTAATTCATGAAATGTGGATGACAAGATTTAACTTAGTAGCAAGAAAGGAGGTTAAGATATCTTCTAGTAAAGCACCCTGCACCTCCAGGCTGCTCTCCATTTGTGCTATGACAGATACTTTTCTTACTTTCCTGTAGAGGTCTAGAGTACAGAATATCTATCACTAAACTTTGACTTTTAAAACCCTTTGCTTCTCCTGTACTTTTAAAAAACACAGGTAATCTATGTAACTTCACTTTCTAGGCCAAAGTTTAAAGTGTGATGGGATCATGTCTACTTTGCATGTGATTTATACAGTTCCTCATGATATCAATTGTAGTTCCTTGAAAAATTATAGTGGGAAATTCGTATTAAAATATGTTTAGTGATAGCCTGCTATGTTTGAATATACCCAGAATATTGATGACAGCAGTACATTTAACTGGTTAAAGTTATATAAACACAAATAAGGTAGGCAGATTGTCTGAGGATATGTCATAATATATGTTAAAAACATGTAACAAAGTTGAGGTACAGCAATCAATAGAGCAATAAAGAAGTAGAACTGCTTATGTTCAACAAAGGTATCTGGGAATGGTTGAAAAACTGTTGCTCAGTGGGTTTTCTTTAACATATTTAAGTGCATGACAAAAAATATTTGTTATTAGTCTTAAAAAGGCAATATGCAAATGAGTGTCAGTATCTGTGTATAGATATAAACATATGTACATATATATATAATATATATGTACATATGTGTCTAAATAGATACACACTGTAAAGATGGTCTGTGTGTGTGTGTGTGTGTGTGTGTGTGTGTGAGAGAGAGAGAGAGAGAGAGAGAGAGAGAGAGAGAGAGAAATATTAAGTTGCAAGATAGGCTTAATTAAGAAAATATTTTACATACATATATGTATATATACATATATTTATGTATGTGTGTGTATACATATATATTATTGGTTTACTTCTATGGAGAAAGAATGGTCCTTTAATGAAATAGAAGCTTTCAAGAATTCTTCACAGTTAAAAAGAAAATTTGATATTCAAACACAAGACTCAAGAGAAAGATCAAGGTAAAAATGAGTGAGAAATAACAGGCTAAACAGTTTACATTCGTCTATGGGGAAATAATCCATATAACCCCTAAGAACTAAGTCACCAGCAGTGGTCTTGGAGGAATTTTAATTAGAGAATGTGTTTATATCATGTTGATATTATCTCAAAAGAAGAATGGAAGGGAAGGAAAATGGAATGCACTGGAAGAGGTAGAATAGGGAATATTATCTCATGTAAAAAGCTCAAGGAAAAGTTTATACAATAGAGTAAATAATTGTGTATGGGGTGGCAAATGGACAACATTTGAACTAGTTCAAAGAGGAAAGAATACTTATACACACAGTTAGGTGCAGAAATTCATCTTGCCCAACAGGGAAGTAGAAGGGAAACAAGTTAAGAGAAAATGGCTAATAAAGGAGAGATTAATAAAGGAGAGATTAGATCAAGGGAGGCAGGAGTCATAAGCAAACAGATTTTAAAAAGGACAGGATAAAAACATACAAGGATAAGAAAAATACAATAGGTTGAAAGGAAATACACATTTAACCATCACGACTACTAGTGGAATGAACTCATCCATAAAAGGAAGATATCAAATGGATAATAAACTAAAATTCAACCATATGTTGTTTACAAAAAATACACTTGAAACACAAAGATACATATAGAATCAAAACAAGGGGTTGGTGCAAAATCTGTTATTCTTCAGCTGAAGTAAAAAAAAAATTATGATCTCAGAAAAAACAGAAATAGATCTAATAGATATATAATACATATTATATATTATAACTCTAACAGAGATAAACAATAAAACTACATTTGACTAAAACTCACCATGGACAAAAAAAATAATGTCAATGCTAACTAAATGCTTGAAAAGGCATGGCATCCAAGTTTTTATAGGAAAAATTAAATGAATAGCAAGAAGAAGTATTAAAACTATAATAGTGTTGTACCTTGTTTTACCCCTATCAGAACTAGATAAATTTAACCAGGGGTAAGGAACCTGAAATCTCCTTCTATATGTAGCCCTTTAGGTCCTCAAGTGCTGCCTTTGATTAAATCCAAACTTCACAGAACTAGTCCCCTTAATAAAAGCATTAGTTCCATAAAACTTGGACTCAGTCAAAAAGTTGCATTCAAGAGCCTAAAAGGTCACATTTGGCCTCAAGGCAGCAGGTTCTCCACATACCTAAATTCTCAATGTAAAATAAAATTTAAAAAAAAGTTATATATGACAGACCTCTGGTAAATCTTCAAAGGGAATAGAAAGGTATGTATCTATTTCTAAACTGTGAATGACATCTTTGCAAAAGTTGGCCATATATTAGGGCATAAATGCTTCACAAATATGTGCAGAAAAAATAAATGTATCTTTTCTTGATCATAATGCAATAAAAGTACATTCAACAAAGAGTCACGAAGCATAGATTGAAAATTAATTGGAAACTAAATAATGCAATCCTAAAGAATGGGTGGGGAAGAGAAAAAATAAAGAAAAATCAATACCTTTATTAAAAATAATGATAACAATCAGAAAACATACCAAATTTGTGAAATATGGTCAAAGTTGTACTTAGGAGAAATTTATTTCTCTAAATGCTTACATCAATAAAATAGGGAAAGAAAAGATTAACACAATGGGCATGGAGTTAAAGAAAAATCAAGGAATTAACACCCCTCCCAATTGAATACTAAAAGAAAAATTCTAAAAAAAACTATTGAACTAAGAAAATAAAATAAAAACAATTATTAGGAGCTATTTCAACTATATGCCAATATTAACATAGACTATATATAGATTATATGGTTAGCTATCTAATAAATAGACTATATGACTTTATGCTAACAAAACTGCTAATCTAAGTGAAATAAGTGAATATTTGCAAAAATTAAAAATGCTCAAATGAACAGAACAGGAAATAGAATACATAAATAAGCCCTACCTTAGAACAAGAAATTCAAAAAGTCACAAATAAGCTTAATAATGGGAGGGGAATTCAAAATCAGATGATTTGCAAGTAAAATCAAACATTTAAAGAACAAGAAATTCCAGTACTATATAAATTGCTTAGAAAAATAGATAAAGAAACTATCCCATGAAATTTATTTTATGATACAAATATGATCTTAATTTCTAACCCCTGGAGAGTCAAAACAGAGAAAGAAAACCATCGATCAATTTCTTTAATGAATATTTATATAAAAATTTAAATAAAACTCTAGCAAGGAGATTAAAACAATATATTACAAAAATTGTACCTTATAATAGGATGAATTTTTAACAAGAATGTAGGACTTGTACAATAATAGGAGAACCATAAGCATAATTAACCATGTTAATAAAAATTAACCTATTGTTTTAATAGATGCAGGGAAAAAAACTCTTAACAATACTCATTTCTTTTAAAAACATTAGAATGTACAGTAATAGTTGAAGAGTTCTTTAAAATTATAAGTGGGATAAGTACAAACATTATTTAAAGAGGATATTAGAAGTCTTTCCACTACGATCAGGGGGAAAGCAAAAATGTATATTACTACCATTACTCTTCAATATTATGCTACAAATAGTAGCTATAGCAATGAGACAAGGAAAAGAAATTGAAAAAATAGGCAGAGGCAACTAAGAAGTACAGCTCAGCTGATTAATGGTTTAGTTAGAGAGTTCCAGAACCAACTAAAGAACTACTTGAGAAAATGAACAACTTCAGTAAAATTTCAGGAAATAAAATAAAACCACTGAATTCATCAGCATTATTATATATTACCAACAAAACCCAACAAGAACAGATAGAAAGAGAAAGACCATTCAGAACAACTACAGACAACATTTAACACTTGGGAGTCCATCTGCTAAGATACAACACTGAAACTATATGAACACTATTATAAAATACTTCACATAAAGACATCTAAATAATTGGAGAAATATTAATTGCTAATGGGATGGTCAAGACAACATCTAAAAGATGACAATACTATCTAAATTACTTAGTGCCATACCAATCAAGTGACCAAGGAATTATTTTATAGAGCTAGAAAAAACAATAACAAAATTCATATTCTGGAACAAAAGATTAAATGTATCAAGGGAATCGAAAATAAAAACAGGAGTGAAGAGACTCTAGTAATACCAGATTTCAAATTAGAGTGCAAAGCTATACTTATCTAAAAAAAATTTGGAATTTGAGATGAAATAGTTGTTGAATAGAACAGATAATACCCAGAAACAAATGAGCACAGTAACCTAATATTTGATAAATCAAAGGATCCCAGCTATTAGGACGAGCATTCACTATTTCAGAAAAGTGCTGGAAAAACTGGAAAGTAGTATGGAAGTAACTAAATTTTGTTGTTTCCTAGCTTTAACATTTACTATGTAACATTGTGATATGGAATTTCACCTTTCTGAGCTTCAGTTTATTTACTTGAAAGTGATATTAATTATATATTTGTACAATTTACCAAGTCAGGTTATTGTCCTTCATTTTGAATGTTAGGAGACCAGAGCACAAAGAGATTATTATGACTTACCCAAGGTAACAATTGCAGACCTACTAGGTCTTCTGATTCTTAGTTCAACTCTCTCCTATCTCCCTTCTTTTCTTGTCCTCCCTTTTTCTCTGGATTTCCTTTTTTCTTTTTTGTCTTTTCTTTTTATTATGATATGATTATGCTCATTTAAAAATATTTATATTGCAGCCCTCCTCATCAGCACTGTAAGTGAAACAAATCTGTTCTGTTCTATGTAGGATCTCAAAAATAAATTCCAGTATAAATTCCATGATAATTATAATGTGGTCTTCTAAGGAAAATTAATTTAAATTAACTGAAAAGATCCTAATTTTGTGGCTCTACGAGAAGGACATTTTTGATTTTTGAGTTGAGTCTATGAACAATGAGCAATTGGATTTTGCCTCCCTTAAATTCTATTGTTGTAAAGTAAAAAACTTCAGCATCCTACTTCCCCAAAATATATTTCAGTATTCCCCACTGAGGGCGTGATATTGAGTATGACTCTGCAAAAAAAAATACAGAAATTGAAAACATCAATTTTTTTCACTTGAACTTTCATTCATAAACCTGTCTAGAATATGTTTGTGCAATACATGAAAAACATAGTAAAGCAGCTTACAAAGAATCACAGTGTCTTTTATGTTTGTGCTTCCCAACTGAAAATTCACCACAGTTAGAATAGTAAGAAAACAGAGAGGGGGAGATGTACTAATTAACTAAATATGACATCTCCAGTAAAATTATATTCAGATAAAATTTAAACAATTAAGGGTGAAGATTTGTAGAAGTAGTTGTACTCCTTTGGCAATGTCTGCATCTATTTTCATGCAATGAAGAGACTAATGGAAGAGGGGTGAGCACCATATTTATTGTCTGTTTATATAGGTAGTAAATAAGATAGACTTCTTATAAAAAAACATCTTTTCCAAAGATAGGTTGATTTCTAGCTGACTTGTTTAAATTAATTTTCTTCACTAAGAATGTAATCTGTTAACCTGACATGTTTTTTGATGAATAAAGACACTAAGTGTGGCTATAAACCCAAAGAAGACTTCCACCCTCCCTTTTCATAAACCAATGACTTGAAATATACATAAAACTCCTTTAAAATGTCAGTCCAGATTTTTTTTTAAAGGAAAGCCTATAATGGGAATTTTGGCGATATCGAGCTCTGAAAACAAGGCATTTTAGTTTCATTCTGGTAATTTGGGGAAGGTGTCATATGCATATTAACTTGATGTTAAGGTTTGGTTAAACTTTAATGTTATTTCTAATCTGCATGTTTTGCTTTTCCTTACCCCAGTTAATAAGCAAAGTCAATCAAAAGACATACAGAATCTACTTTGCCAGAGACCCCCAAGGCTATGAATAAATTAATAGACAAGAAAGTTTTGGTTTTCCCTTGAAATTGAAATTTCTCCCAAGATAAATGACTTCCTGGTAGTCAACAAGTGTGACATTTTTCTGTATGCTGTATAACTTTTGGCAAATAGTTCATATTTATAATCCCAGTACCTCTGCAGAGATACTTTTCTGTGTATTAACTGGTGCTGCACCTTGCCTATGTGTGCAACTTAATTTTAGAATAAAGAAATCTTTTTACTGAGGAATTTTTGGAATTATAATAAGGTGAGCTTTCTTGCCACAACATTAATAAGTCTGTTTCCATGTTGTTTTGAGCCCTCTGACTTAGAAACAGTTTTGAACCACTGCCATGAGAACTGCTGAGGGAAAAGGGAATGGTATCAGAGGTTCATATCAGACATATTGTAAGAGCTGTACTGGAAGCACAAAGCATCACCAACTAATTTAACTCCCCAATAGCGTTTTCCATGTAGGACTTAGGCAGGCCTCCATTGCAGACCAGGACAAGTACATTAAAGACAGGTATAAAAATATGGGACAAAGTCTTTTTGTAATCTATGGGTGGGAGACAAAGTAGCAGAATACAGACAGTCAAAGGGGAAAAAGAGACCTCTTTTTCCTCCTCTTTCTCTCTCTCTTCTCATCAAAACTAGATGAATCAGATTTACTTCAATTAATATTTTCTGATTTTGATTTTGTGTTAACTTCAAAGACTTTTTTTCATGAAAGTATCCTTGAAAAAAACAACGCTTATTTTGTTGGGTAAAATACTGTTTTATGTTTATACATTTGTATTTCTGCATATATAGCTGGGCCTAAATATTTTGTTCTCTCCTTGTCTTTAGAGGAAGCTGTGCCAGGAGAAGCTAGCTCTACAGTGTGGTGTTAGGAAACACATGATACATTTGGAGTTGGAGGATATATTTTCACATTCTATTTCTTTCACTTACTGGCTCCATGATCTTGAATCATTTAACATTTTCAGACTTCATTTTTTTCACTTGTAAAATGAGAAAGTTGACTGGATGGTCTCTAAAGTCCCTTCTAACTTTAAACCCACAGTGCTTTTCATAGAACTGTTTCAAAAGGCATCCCTAGAGGTAGGATGGGAAAGGGAAATGATAAAAATAGGGACAAATGAGGAGAGAATAGGGTGATTCCTTGCCCTCAAACTCAGTAGGAAATAATGAGCAGAGCAGAGGACCCTCCTTAGGGCTGCTGAACAAAAGAGAAGACAAACAGTCACAAGATAAAATGATTTTACATATTGAGGGATGGCAATGAGTGAGGGCAAAGGAGGGAGAAGAAGCAAATAGTAATGAGTTGTAATGGATCTATACAAGATACTTATTGTTCAGTTTCTTCAGTCATATCTGACTCTTTGTGATCCCGTTTAAAGTTTTCTTGACAAAGATGCGGGAGTGGTTTGCCATTTCTTTCTCCAGCTCATTTTGCAGATGACGAAACTGAGGCAAATGGAATGAAATGTCTTGCCCAGTGTCAAAAAACCAGTATGTGTCTAAGGCCAGATTTGAACTCAGGTCTTTCTAACTCCAGGCCTGACACTCTATCCACTGTGGCATCTAACTCCCCAAGATTATAGAGAAACCAATTTCAGAGGTACGTATAGAAAAAACTCTAAAGCACTAAGACTTCTCAAGGATGATGAGGCTCGAACAGGATACATAACATGACCATAGTCACAAAGCATTTGAAGTATAAATTGAGTCTTGGACATCCTGACTCCAGAGTCAGGGGAGGGGATTACCAAGTAGTGCACAAAAGAAGATATAGACATAACCAGTATGCACTTTTTGATTTGTCAATATGCCAAAAGGTTAATGCTTACATGAATATTTTCTAGGAACAACAGACCTGCCTAGAATTAATCCACTTCTCCACTTAGGTGTTCTCAGGTCATAAATATTACTTTCCAAAAGAAACTTCAAGTCATGGAATCATTGAATGTTAAATCTGAGGAGGATTTTGGATTTCCATCTAATCTCTCCCCTTATTTACTAATCAGGAAGTATATGCCCAGAAAGTTAAAATGACTTACCATAAAGGACAAATTAGTGGCAGCACCAGTGTTATAGGTCTGCTGACTCCCAATTAGATGCATTCTTAGTTGTTTTAATAGTTTTATTAAACCATTTTAATTAAAAATGTAAATTGAACTATTTACATTTAAAATTTAAAAACAATCAAATGATCATAATTTTTTAGTTATTGAGAATTAGCATGAGAGTAGAAGGTGACCCTTGCCTACCTCTATATCATTCTATTGTGACCATAAGTAATTCACAACTTCCTAATGTTCCAAAGAAAAGTCTTGGGACTACAAAATAGAGTCAACTTACTGCTTTATCTAAGTACCAAGAATGTCCTATAACAATCAAATCACATATTTGGACGTAAAGAAAATAAATCTTCTATTCCTCACCTTTGTGTACTCTTCAGTCTCTGTTTATTTTCTTTTCCATATCTGTTTCTTTTCTCAGGCTATCATTTACTCCTTCCAACTAGAAGAAAAGACCAGCAGTGAGTCTTTTGAAGTAACCCAAATTATGTTCAAGTCCAACTCAGGCTCTCTTGACCCTATCTGTCCCAGAAGGTGCAAGGAATTTCTCCTTTCTGAAATTTCTTATAACACTTAGCTTGAATCTTTCCTACATATCTTTAGTATTTTTTTACGAAATAGTTATTTGTGTATGTGTATTTTGCCTAAAATGTTAAAAGCAAATTGAAATCAATTTCTGTCACAGGGGTCTTTAATCTGGGGTCCATGAACTCCCCAAAGGGTTTCTGGATAGATTTCTGTGGGTCTGCAATCTTACACAGAGGAATTACAACTTTGTTTTCATTAACTTCTATCTGAAATTAAGTATCTCCCTAAATTCTTTACAGACATCACTCTGAGAACAGGTCTACATATTTTACCACACTACCAAAGGGGTCTATAATACAAAAAGGTTAAAAATTCCTACCTCAGACTACTGAGACAAGAGACAAGTGTAGTCACTGTGGTTGAGATGAAGCTGAGGGACTGAAGTTCACTAAATTTTAAAGAATGAAAAATAGGTCAGAATGCCTAACTCTCAAGGTAAAAAATGGTACTGATCTGCTGTCACATCTTCTTCTTGAAAACAATCAAGGGAGTGACTGGAAATGCAATCTTGTAGTTATATATGTAAATACCTTTGTAGAAAGAAATCTCAAGAGAAAAGAGCTCTAAATACTGGGTAGGTCAGAAAAAGCCTTTTATGATTTTTTTTTTGGAAGGAAGGAAGGAGCAAGCTAGAAGAGAGTATATCACAGACATGAGGACATCACTTGAGTACTATTTGTAAATGGAAGAAGTAATGGTGTATTATAACCTGACAGAAGACTATATAATTCTATAACTAGCAGAAGAGTTTGAAACAAAATAAAAACAAGAAACAAGACTGGAAAAGTAGATGGTAGTTGGGTTGTAAAAACTGAACCTCGTTCAGAATTTATCCTATGAAAATATAATGATCTCTTTTCAAGAGAATCTTGCCTTTCCAGATTAATCAATAAAGAATTCTCCTAAGATTGTCATACTAGAAAAAATGTTACTCAGGCAATTACAAAAGCGTAAAGTCTTATTTGAACTACCTCAGGTTTTTTTTTAAAAGTTGACTGTTCTTCCTTTAATTTGAAAATATGTCTTGACAGCCATGTGTTCTGTGATCCCTAATATCCCTATTGTCCACAGGGGAGAATGTATTCTTTTCTATGACACCATTGAAATAAATATTTTTTTTTGCTATGAAGACTAGTTATAAAGTAAACTGAAGTAAATGATACTATAAAAAGTAGAACACATTTTCTCACCTAGAAAAAACCTACAGATATAACTATTGTCCAATTTTGTCATAGAGAGTAAGGAAAAGAAAAAGATAAAAGTGTATATACTCTTGATTTGTAAAATATGTTGAGTGGTTTTTTTTTAGTCAAAAGATGTTTATTGTGACAAATATAATGTCTTCACCATTATAAATGGAGACTAAAAAGTTTTGCTTTGGTCGTATGTTTAGTCAAGATCTCTTTAGGATTTAGTGTTTTTCTTTTTAAAATTTTTAAAAATTTATTTCTTTTTAGTTTTCAACATTCACTTCCACAAGTTTTAAATTTCCTCCTGCTACGTCCCCAAGACAGCATGAAATCTTTTATGGGCTGTACACATACATTCCTATTAAACACATTTTCATCTAAGTCATGCTGCATAGAAAAAAATATAACAAATAGGAGTAAACATGAGAAAGAAAAATCAAAACAAACCAAAACAAAAAAGAAAGTAGTCTGTTTTGCTCTGCATTTTGATTCCGTAGTTCCTTCTCTGGCAGTGTAACATTTACCATCATGAGTCCGTTGGAATTGTTATAGGTTCTTGATGTCTCAGAAGGGCTAAGTATGGCTGTTTCTGTGAACATTGTTCTAGTTCTGCTCACTTTACTCAGCATCAATTCAAATAAATCTTTCCATGTTTTCCTCCTATTTATCATTTCTTTTTTTCTGTATAATTCATTTATTTTTCAGTTGTCAACATCCACTTCCACAAGAATTTGAGTTCAAAATTTTCTTCCCATCTGTCCCCTCCCTCCAGGAGAGCATGCACCCCACCCACCCCTTCTTCCAGTCTGTTTAGCGACCCTTCTTACATCCCCCTTCCCCTCTATTTTCCTGTAGGGTGAAATAGATATTTATACTCCATTGCCTGTATATCTTAATCTCCAGTTGCATGGTAAAACGATTTTTAACATTCATTATTAAAGCTATGAGTTTCATACTGTCTCCCTCCCTCCCTCCCTACTCTCATTGAGAAAACAAGTAATCCAATATTCACATGTGCACATGATCTCATGTTCACATATTCACATGTCCAAATGGTCACACATGTGCTACAAGGCAAAGCATTCCCATAAGAGTTATGTTGTAAAAGACTAACCACATTTCCCTCTTTCCTAGCCTTTCCTCAATTCATTCCATCCTCTCCCTTGACCTGTCCTCCGACAGTAGTGTTTGCTTCTGATTAACTCTTTCCTCAATTTTTTCCCTTCTATTCTCTCTAGCTTTTCCTTCCCCCTTGCCTCCCTGAACTGTAAAATAGATTTCTATATCCAATTGAGTGTGTAATTCTTCCTCAAGTCAAATCCCATGAGAGTAAGGCTCACTTATTTCCTTTCATCTCCCCCCATTCTCCTCCATTACAAAAGCTCTTTCTTTTCTCTTTTATGTGAGGTGATTTGCTACATTCTACCTTTCCCTTTCTCTTAATTCTAGTACATTCCATTCAACAGTAAATTTTATTTTTTAAGTATTCTCTCTTCATATTCAGTTCCCCCATGCCCTCTGTCTATGTATGTAATATATGTATATATTACACACATATATATACATATATACACACATACACCCATGTACTTATACATACCTACACATATATAATATACACATATATTACAAACTCATACACACCAACATATATATGCATGCATATATGTATACACATAGAACATATATAATATTATATATATACATGTATATATACATACACATACATATACACACATATATATATACATACACATACATATTATATATATACATATATACATGTATATATATAAAATATGTATGCATATTCCCTCTAACTTCCCTAATGCTGAAAAAGGTCCTCATGAGTTTCAAATAACATCTTTCCATGAAGGAATGTAAACACTTTAATAAGTTCCTTAGGCTTCTCTTTCCTGTTTACCTTTTCATGTTTCTCTTGCTTTTTCAGGTCTGTGACTCTTTAATTTTATTGTTAATTTATGGAATAAAACAAGTATTTCCATAGCATAGTGCAATAAAAAAGATGATCTACTATGTACAACTTGCTATTCCTTTCAAATATGCAATAAATTATCATGTAAACTTTTTTTTCTTCCTTTCCTTTTTCTCACCTTGTCTTAGAGCTAGCTACCTTTGGACACATATAGGCATAATTATATATTTTTTCAATTCTTTTTATTTTTAAAAATTTTTTAAATGTGTATTTATTTTTAGTATTCAAGATTCATTTCCACAAAATTGTGAGTGCCAATTTTTTACCCGATCTCTCCCCTACCCCCCATAATGCTTTGCATTTTGATTTATCCTTCCATCAATATGCCTTCCCTTCTATCACATCCCTCCCTTCCCTTCTCCCCATCTTCTCTTATCTTCTAGGACAGGATGGATTTCTATACCCCATTACCTGTATTTTTTATGTCCAAGTTGTATGCAAAATCTATTCTCAACATTTCTTCCTAATACTTTGAATTCCAACTTCTCTCCCTTCCTCCCTCCCCACCCATCCCCACTAAGAAAGCAGGCAATTCAATATAGGCTATATATATGTGTAGTTTTGTAAAAGACTTAAGTAAGAGTCATATTGCATAAGACTAACTGTATTTCCCTCCATTATACCCTGCCCCTATTTATTCTATTCTCTTTTAACTTTGTCCCTCCACAAAGTGTTTACTTCTAATTACTCCCTCCTCCCATTTGCCCTCCCTTCTATCATCCTCCTCACCCCACTTGTCCCCTTCTCCCCTACTTTCCTGTAGTGTAAAATGGATTTTCATACCAAATTGAGTGAGCATGTGATTCCTTCCTTATACCAAATGTGAAGAGAGTAAGCATCACTTTTTTTCTTTCACATCCTCCCTTTTCTCCTCCATTGAAAAAACTCTTTCTTGCCTCTTTTATGAGAGATAATTTGCTCCATTCCATTTCTCCCTTTCTATTCCCAATATATTCCTCACTCAACCCTTAATTTTTTTTTTAGGTATCTTCCCTTCTTATTCAACTCACCCTGTGCTTTCTCTATGTGTATATAAATATATATACATACCTACATATGTGTGTGTGTGTGTGTGTGTACTTCCTCCAACTACTCAAATAGTGAGAAAAGTCTCAAGAGTTACAAATATTATCTTTCCATGTAGGAATATAAACAGTGCAGCTTTAGAAAGTCCTTTATGTTTTCTCTTTCTTGTTTACCTTTTCAAGCTTCTCTTCATTCCGGTATTTGAAAGTCAAATTTTTATTCAGTTCGGGTCTTTTCATCAAGAATGTTTGAAAGTCCTCTATATCATTGAATGACCATGTCTTCCCGTGAAGTTTTATACTCAGTTTTGCTGGGTAGGTGATTCTTGGTTTTAATCCTAGTTCCTTTGACTTCTGGAATATCATATTCCAAGCCCTTTGATTCCTTAATGTAAAAGCTGTTAGATCTTATGTTATGCTGATTGTATTTCCACAATACTTGAATGGTTTCTTTCTAGTTGCTTGCAATATTTTCTCTTGACCTGGGAACTCTGGAATCTGGCTACAATATTCCTAGTAGTTTCTCTTTTTAGATCTCTTTCAGGAGATTATTGGTGGATTCTTTCAATATTTATTTTACCCTCTGATTCTAGAATAGCAGAGTTAACTCTTGATAATTTTAGGAAAGCTGGTGTCAAGGCTCTTTTTTTAATCATGGCTCTCAGGTAGTTGAATAATTTTTAAATTGTCTCTCCTGGATTTATTTTCCAGGTCACTTGTTTTTCCAATGAGATATTTTACTTTATCTTCTATTTTTTCATTCTTTTGGTTTTGTTTTGTAATTTTTGTTTTTTCATAAAGTTATTAGCTTCCATCTGCTCCATTCTAATTTTTAAAGAACTATTTTCAGTGACCTTTTGAACCTCCTTTTCCATTTGGTTAATTCTACTTTTTAAAGCATTCTCTTCATTGGTCTTTTGGACCTCTTTTGACAACTGAGTTAGCCTATTTTTAAAGGTGTTATTTTCTTCAGAAATTTTTAGGGTCCCCTTTAGCAAGCTGTTGACTCACTTTTTGAGATTTTCTTGCATGACTCTCATTTGTCTTCTCAATTTTTCCTCCACCTCTCTTACTTGATTTCCAAAATCTTTTTTGAATTCTTCCATGGCCTGAGAGCATTGCACATTTATTGTAGAAGTTTTGGGTTAAGAAGACTTGACTTTTATGCCTTCCTCTTTTGGTAAACATTGTTCTTTCTCATTTGAAAGGATGGAAGAAAATAACTTTTCACCAATAAAGTAACCTTCTACAGTTTTACTTTTCCCCATTTTTTGGATATTTTCCTGGTCAGTTACTTGACTTTTGCGTCATTTGTCAAGTGGAGAGTATGCTACTCTAGGATTCAGAGGTTTTCTGCAGCTTTTCTCTGAGATAGAACAGGCCTGTGAGTTCTCAGTTTCTTTAAAGTGGCAAAATAAAGGGGGAGAAGTTTAATCCTCTCCTGGCCTGTGCTCTGGGTCTGTGAGCACTCACTCTTTTCTCCCCTGAAATTGGGAGCAGTTCTCCTTCTCCACCGCTACCATCAGCTCTCCATGCCAGTGTTCCTCCTCACCCCAGACCATGATTCACAACTGATAACGAGATCAATCCCTTGATGCCCCCAGGGTCTTTAGGCCAGGGCTCCAAAAAATTGACACTGCTGCCACAGTGATTGCCACCACCCTGGGACAAGGGCTGGGGCCTGTGGCAAACCATGCTTCTTTCTCACCCAGGTGAAAGAGCTTTCTTACTGATATTTTAACTTGTCTTTGGAGTTTGTGGCCTGAGAAATCCGGGAACAGCAGCTGTGACTTGTGGTTCTGTGCCCTGAAGCCTGCTGCAGTCCTGTCTGTGCTGCATGGCCCAGGCTGGGCTTTACTCTGCTCAGAAACTGGTGTGAAAGACACTTCCTACTGAGCTTCCAGACTATCTTGGGCTGGAAATCTGTTTCATTCTATCATTTTGTTGCTTCTGCTGCTCTAGAATTTGTTAAGAGTTACTTTTTACGGGTATTTTATAGGTTATGGGGGAGAGCTAGAGCAGGTCCTTCCACTCCACCATCTTGACTCTGCCCCCATCATGTCTTATGGCACAATAGCATTCTATTACATTCATACACCACCCCTTATTCATCCATTCCCCAATTGATGGACATCCCCTCAATTTCCAGTTGTTGGCTATCACAAAAAGAGCTGCTATTAATATTTTTGTATATGTGGGTCCTTTTCCCATTTTTATGATGTCTTTGGAATAGAGATTTAGAAGTGATATTGATGGGTCAAAAGGTATGCACACTTCCACCAACCATGAATCAGTGTTCCAACTTTAAACATCCTCTCCAACATTTATCATTTTCCTGTTTTGTCATGTTAACCAATTTGATAGGTGTGATATTGATTTGCTTCTCTCTAATCAACAGTAATTTAGAGCATTTTTTGATATGAGTATAGGTAGCTTTAATTTCTGCCTCTGAAAACTGCCTGGTCATATCCTTTGACCATTTTTCAATTGGGGAATGACATATTCTTGTAAATTTGACTCTGCTCTCTATATATTTCAGAAATGAAGTCATTATCACAGACACTACTTGTAAAAGTTCTTTCCCAGTTTTTTGCTTCCCTCCTGATCTTGGTTGCATTTGTGAAAAAAGTTTTCAATTTAATGTAATCAAATTTATCTGTTTTGCATTTCATAAATGCTCTTTATCTCTTCTTTGGTCATAAATCCCTCCATTCTCCATAAACTTGACAGATAAAATATTCTTTATTTCCTTAACTTGTTTATAGCATCAGTCTTTATATGTAAATTGTTAACCACTTGGAATTAGTTTTGATATACATTGTCAGATGTTCTATGTCTAGTTTCTGCCATACATCATTCATAATGAATGAATATCCATTCATATTTTCTAGATTTCCCAGCAGTTTTTGTCAAATAGTGCATTCTTGTGCCCGTAGTTGAGGTCTTTGGGTTTATCAAATTGTAGATTGCTACAATCAATGACTGTTGTGTCTTCTTTACCTAACCTATTGTACTGATGTACTCTTCTATTTCTTAGCTAGTACCAAGAAGTTTTGATGATTGCTGCTTCATAATACAATTATAGTCTACTATGGCTAGCCTGTTTTCCCTGGCATCTTTTCATTAATTACCTTGATATTCTAGACCTTTTCTTCCAGACGAATATTCATATTATTTTTTCTAGCTCTGTAACATAATTTTTGGTAGTTTGAATGGTATGGCAGAGGATAAGTAAGTTAATATAAATGAAATTGTCATTTTTATTATACTAGCTTTGCTAACCCATGAGTAATTGATGTTTTTCCAGTTTTTTAGATCTGACTTTATTTGTGTTTTGGAATTGTGTTATATAGTCTCAGCATTTGTTTTGGTAGGTATAATTCCATGTATTTCATAATGTTTACAGTAACTCTTAATGGAATCCCTCTATCTCCTACTACTGGGCTTTGTTAGCAGTACATGGAAATGCTGATGATTTATGTAGGTTTATTTTCTATCCTGTAACTTTGCTAAAGTTATTATTTCAAGTGGTTTTTTCTTACTTGATTTTCTAGCATTATTTAAGTACATCATCATAACATCTGCAAAGAACTATAGCTTAATTTCTTCTTTGCCCATTCTAATTTCTTCAATTTATTTTTCTTTTCTTGTTGCTAAAGTTAAAATTTCTAGTACAATATTGAATACTGTTGGTGATAATGCACATCCTTGTTTTACTCCTGATCTTATCAGAAAAGCATCTAGCTTATCCCCATTACATATGCTGCTTGCTGAAGGTTTTAGGTAGATGTTACTTATCATTTAAAGGAGTGCTCCATTTATTCCTGTGCTCTCCAGTGTTTTGAATAGGAATGAATATTGTATTTTCTCAAAAGCTTTCTCTGCATCTATTGAGGTAATCATATGGTTTCTCTTAGGTTTTTGTTGATATGATCAATTACACTGACAGTTTTCCTAATATTGAACCATTCCTGGCATAAATCCTATTTGATCAAACTGTATTATTCTTGTGATATGTTCTTGTCTCCCTTTTGCTAATATTTTATTTAAAATTTTCACATCTATATTCATTAGGGAAATTGGTCTATAATTTTCTTTCTTTGTTTTGGGTCTTCCTGATTTAGATATCAGTACCATATGGGGCAACTAAGTGTTTCAGTGGGTAGAGCATCAGTGCAGGAGTTAGAAAAACATGAGTTCAAATCTGACCTCAGACACTTGACACTCACTAGCTGTGTGACCTTGGGCAAGTCACTTAACCCCAATTGCCTCATCCTGAGTCATTTCCAGTCATCCTGATGAATATCTGATCACTGGATTCAGATGGCTCTGGAGGAGAAGTGGGGCTGGTGACCTTCCCAGTCCTCCCTCCCTCAAAACAAAGTCAAGTGCAAGTCATGTCATCATTTTTCTGATGGCATGGTCTTCTTCGGCAACAAAGGACAAAAACACCATCAGTAGCTTATTTGTATCATTAAAAAGAATTTCATAGAACTCCTCCAGTTTCCCCAAATTGTCTATCTAGTATTGGTATTAGTTATTCTTTAAATGTTTTACAGAATTCACTTGTAAATCCATCTGACCCTGGAGATTTGTTTCTGAGGGAGTTTATTGATGACTTTGTCAATTTCTTTTTCTGAGACAGGTTAGATATTTTACTTTCTCTTCTTTTAATCTGGGTAATTTTTGTAAACATTCATCCATTTCACTAACATTGTTAAATTTATGGGCATATAGTTGGGCAAAATAATTTCTAATTATTATTTTAATTCTAATTATTATTTTAATATCCTCTTTGTTGGTGATGAATTCATCCTTTTCATTTTTGATACTGGTAATTTGCCTTTTTTTTAAAAAAAATCCAATTAATGAAAGGTTTATCAATTTTATTATTTCATAAAACCAATCCTTAGTTTTATTAGTTCAATAGTTTTATTAATTTCAATTTTATTAATCTCTCCTTTGATTGTCCGTATTTCTAATTTTGTATTTAATTAAGAATTTTTAGAGTTTGTCATCACTTTTTCTGTTGTATGTCCAGTTTATTGAGTTCCTCTTTCTTCATTTTATTTATATAAGCATTCAGCAATATAAAATTTCCCCTAAGAACCACTTTTGCTTCATCCCATAAATTTGGTATGCTGTCTCATTATTGACATTCTCCTCAATGAAGTTATTGATTGTTTCTAAGATTTGTTTGAATCACTCATACTTTATGATTAGATTATTTAGTTTAGAATTAATTTTTAATCTGTATTTTCATGGCACTTTATTACATAAAAGTTTTATTGCATCATTATTGATCTGAAAAGGATGCATTTAATACTTCTCTCTTTCTGCTAGATTATGAGGATTTTATGCCCTAGTGCATGGTCAATTTTTGTGTATGTTCCATGTGCCACTGAGAAAAAGGTATATTCTTTTTCTATCCCTATTCAATTTTCTCCAGAGGTCTATCATATCTACCTTTTCCAAAATTCGATTCACCTCCTTAACTTCTCTTGTGTTTCTTTTGAGATTAGACTTATCAAGTTCAGAATGAGATATTTTAAGGTACCCCACTAATAAAGTTTTGCTGTCTCATTCTTTCCGTAACTCCCTTAACTACTTCCCTGAGAATTTGGATTCTCTACCACTTGATGCATATATGTCTAATAATGATATTACTTCCTTGTCTCTGGTGTCTTTTAGCAGATATAATTTCCTTCCTCATCTCTTTTGGTTAGAACTATTTCTGCTTTTGCTTTGTCTGAGATTAGAATTGCTACCCCTGTTTTTTTTTTTTTTTTTACATCAGCTGAAGCATGATGTATTCTGTTTCAACCTTTTATCTTTACCCTGTTTCTATGTCCTTGATTCAAATGTGTTTATTGTAAACAACATATTGTAGAATTATGGTTTTTGGTCCATTTTGCTTGCTACTTCCTTTTTATGGGAGAATTCATCCAATTCAAATTCACAGTTATGATTACTATCTGTGTCTTTCTCTGTATCTTATTTCCCTTTCTGTTTATTCTTGTATTTCCCTCTTCTTCCTTACCCTCCTCAAAAGAGTTTTGCTTTTGACCACTGCCTCCCTCAATTTTCCCTTCCTTCAATCAGCCTCCTTCCATTTTATTTCCATTTTCCCCTACTATTTCTTCCCTCCCTTCTAACCACTCTCTCCCTTTTCTTTCCCCTTTCTTCTCCTACTTCCTGAATGGCAAGTTAGATTTCTATACTTAACTGAGTATGTTATTCCTTCCTTGAATCAAACCAGATGAGAATAAATTTCAAACAATACTCATCTCCCTCCCTTCATTCCCTTTACTATATATGTTGTTATTCCTAGTCATGTGATGGAATTTACCCTTTTCTGCTTCCTCCTTTTCTCTTCTCCTATTACAATCCCTTTGCAATCCTTAATTAGTTTTTTTTTATCACATCTGTTAATTTATACCCACACCCTCTCTCTACCTATATCTCTTTTAAATGTCATAATAAAGACACAGTTTCAAAGATTTATGAGTGTTATCCTCCCATATAGGGATGTAAATATTTTGCTCTTACTGAATAATTTTTAAAAAAATTTTCCCTGTTTACTTTTTTTATGCCTCTCTTGAGTCTTGTATTGGAAGGTCAAATATTCCATTGAACTCTGTATGATCTACTCATCAGTAAGGTCTGGAAGGCCCTTATTTCATTGAATCACCATCTTCTTGTCTAAACCTCAATTTAGCTGGGTACTTGATCCTTGGTTGTAGTCCAGGCTCTTTTGTCTTATGAAACATCCTGTTCTAATCCCTCTAATCTTTTAATGTAGAAGATGTGAGGTCCTGTGACATACTGAAAGTCATTCCTCATTACTTGAATTTTTCTTTCTGGCCACTTACAGTATTTTCTCCTTGAGCTGTTAATCCTGGAATTTGGTTATGATATTCTTTGGTACTTCCAATTTTGGATCTCTTTCAGGATATGATTGGTGGATTTTTTTGATAACAATTTTACCTCCTGGTTCCAGGACCTTGGGGCAGTTTTCCTTCATGATTTCTTGGAAAATATTCTCTAGTCTCTTTCTTTTCATCATGACTTTCTGGCAGACCAATGATTCTTAGGTTATCCCTCCTGGATCTATTTTCCAGGTCATTTATTTTTCCAATGAGATATTTAATGTTTTCTTCTATCTTTTAATTCTTTTTTCCATTTTTATTAATTTATTTGTATAATTTTCAACATTCACTTCCATAAGTTTTAAATTTTCTCCCCCTCCTTTTCTTCTCCCTCCCCAAAACAGCATGCAATCTCATATGCATTTTACACATACATTCTTATTAAACCCATTTTCCCATTAGTCATGTTGCACAGAAGAATTGAAATAAATAGGAGAAACCATGAGAAAAAGCAAAGCAAACCAAAACAACACATGAGAAAATAGTCTGTTTCATTCTACATTCCTATTCCATAATTATTTCTTTGGATGTAAATGGGATTTTGTATCTAGTTCTTTGGAATGTTTTAGGTCCTTGCATTTCTGTGAAGGTCTAAGTGTATCAGAAAGTCTTCACAATGTGACTATTACTGTGTATAATTTTCTCCTGGTTCTGTTCATTTCACTCAGCATCAGTTCATATAAGGTTTTAGAGGTTTTTCTGAAATCTTCCTGTTCATCATTTCTTATAGCATGAGTATTCCATTACATTCATATGTGACAACTTATTTGACCATTAGTCAATTGATGGGCATTCCCTTGATTTCCAGTTCTTGGCCACCACAAAAAGAACTTCAAGTATTTTTGTACATGTGGGCATTTTCTCATTTTTATGATCTCTTTGAGATACAGCTCTAGAAGCGATATTGCTGGGTCAAAGGGTGTGCATATTTTTGTAGCCCTTTGGCCTTAGTTACAAATTGCTCTCCAAAATGGTTGGATCAGTTCACAGCTCCATCAACAATGAATAAGTGTTCCAACTCTCCCACATCTTCTCCAACATATATCGTCTTCCTGTTCTGTCATGCTAGCCAATATGATAGGTGTGATGTGGTACCTCAGAGTTGTTTTAACTTGCATCTTTCTAATCCATAGTGATTTAGAGAATTTTTTTCAAATGAGTATAGATATCTTTAATTTGTTCCTCTGAAAATTACCTGTTCATATCCTTTGACCATTTATACATTGGAAATTTTTTCATTCTTTAGATTTGGTTTGACTGATTCTTGATGCCTCTTAGCCTTTAACTTCTACTTGCTCAATTCTAACTTTTTAATGAATTGCTTTCTTTAGTTAGTTTTTGTACTACCTTTTCCATTTGGCTAATTTTACTTTTTAAGGAGTTATTTTCTACAGTTAGATGTTGTATCTCCTTAACTATTTGGCCAATTGTATTTTTTAAGAAATTGTTTCCTTCAGGATTTTTTTTCCATTTTGTTAATTGTCTTTTTGGAAATTAATGTTATTTATTTTCAGTGTTCTGCAATCACTACCATATAACTTAGATTTTCCTCTCCTTTCCCCATTCAACCTCTCTCCCTCTCCATGATGGCATACAATTTTATATAGGTTCTACACATACATTTCTATTAAATACATTTTCACTATAGTCATGCTGCATAGAAGAATTAAAATGAATAGAAGAAATGATATAACAAACCAAAATGTAACACATATAAAAAATGTTCTGCTACATACTGTGGTTGAATTCCATAGTTCTTTCTCTGGATGTGGAAGGCATTTTGCCTTAAAAAACGATTGGAAATTTTTTAAAGTCCTTGAATTCCAATGAAGTTCTAAGTCTACTAGAAAAAATTCTTGCACACTGTGGTCATTGCTGTGCACAAAGTTCTCTTGGTTTTTGTATATGTGGGACCCTTTCCGATTCTTATGATCTCTTGGGGATACAGTCCTAGAAGCGATATTGCTGGGTCAAAGGGTATGCACATTTTTGTAACCCTTTGGACATAGTTCCAAATTGCTCTACAGAATGGGTGGATCAGCTCACAGCTCCACCAACTCTTCCACGTCGTCTTCAACATTTATCATCTTCCTATTTTGTCATCTTAGCCAATCTGATAGGTGTGAGGTCATATTTCAGAGTTGTTTTGATTTGAATCTCTTTAATCAATAGTAATTTAGAGCATTTTTATATGCCTGTAGATATCTTTAATTTCTTCCTCTGAAAACTGCCTGTTCATATACTTTGACTATCTCTTTCAATTGAGAAATTACTTGAATTTTTGAACATTTGAGTCAGTTCTCTATATATTTTAGAAATGAGGCCTTTATCACAGACACTATCTGCAAAAATTATTTCCCAGTTTTCTTCATCCCTTGATTCTTGGTTGTATTGGGTTTGATTGTGCAAATACTTTTGAGTTTAATGTAATCAAAATTACCCATCTTGCACATCATAATACTTTCTGTCTCTTCTTTAGTCAAAAATTCTTCCCTTCTCCATAAATCTGATAAATATACTATTCCTTAAATACTTAGATTGTGCATCCATTTGGATTGTATTCTTGGGAATGGTGTCAGGCATTGATCTATGCCTAGTTTACACCATAATGTTATCCAGTTTTTCCAGAAATTTTTGTCAAACAGTGAGTTCCTATCCCAGAAGCTTGGGTCCTTGGGTATATCAAACAGTAGATTGCTATATTCATTGCCTGCTGTGTCTTGAGTACCTAGCATATTCCACTTCTCTACACTTCTGTTTCTTAGCCAGTACTAAGTGGTTTTGATAATTGCTGCTTTATAATACAATTTGAGGTCTGGTAGGACTAGGCAACCCTCCCTAGCATTTCTTTTCATTGGTCTCCTTGATATTCTGGACATTTTGTTCTTATGAATTTTGATATTATTTTTTCCAGCTCTAGAAATAATTATCTGATAGTTTAATTGGTATGACATTAAATAAGTAAATTAATTTACATAGAATTGTCATTTTATTATATTGGCTTGACCTACTTATGAGCCACTTACTTAGATTTGACTTTATTTGGGCAAAAAGTGCCTTGTAATTGTGTTCATGTAGTCCCTGGGTTTGTTTTGACAGGTCAATTCCCAAATATTTTATAGTGTCTACCCTAGTTTTAAATGTGATTTCTCTTTCTATCTCTTGCTGTTGGACTTTGTTACTAATATATAGAAATGCAGAAGACTTGTGCTGGTTAATTTTATAACCTGCAACTTTGCTAAAGTTGTTTATTATTTCAAGCAGTTTTTCTTGAGTCTCTGGAATTCTCTAAGTATATAATCATATCACTGCAAAGAGTGATAACTTAGTTTCTTCTTTACCTTTTCTAATTCTTTCTTTCTTTATCTTCTCTAATTGCTACAGCTAATGTTTCTAGGACCAAATTGAATGACAGTGGTGCTAACGAGCTTACTTGTTTCACACCTGCTCTTGCTGGAAATGCATCTAGCTTATCTCCATTGCATATAATTCTTGCTGAAGGTTTTAGGTAGCTGCTGCTTATTATTTTATGGAAAGTTTCATTTATTCCTATGTTCTCCAGCATTTTTAGTAGGAATGGGTGTTGAGTTTTGTCAAAAGCTTTTTCTTTGAGAAAATCATGTGGTTTCTGTTTGTTTTGTTGTTGATATGATTGATAATGCTAATATTTTTCCTAATATTTAACAATCCCTGAATTCCTGGTATAAATCCTACCTGATCACGATATATTATTCTCATGATAAGTTACTGTACTTGTTTTGCTAAAACCTTATTTAAAATTTTTGCATCTCTATTCTTTAGAGAAATTGGTGTATAATTTTCTTTGTCTGTTTTGTCTCTTCCTGGTTTAGTTATCAAAGCCATAGTTGTATCATAAAAAGAATTTAGGAAGACTCCTTCTTTCTCAGTTTTACCAAGTAATCTGTATAGTATTGGAATTAACTCTTCTTTAAATGTTTGATAGAATTTGCTTGTAAATCCATTTGGCCCTGGACATTTTTTTTTTCCTAGAGAGTTCACTGATGGATTGTTCAGTTTCTTTTTTATGAGATGAGGTTAAGTATTCAAACTCCTTGTCTGTTAGTCTGGGCAATTTATATTTTTTAAAAATACTCATCCATCTCATTTAGATTGTTGAATTTATGGGCATAAAGTTGGGCAAAGTAATTTCTAATTATTGCTTTAATTGGTTCCTCATTGGAGGTCAGTTCAGCCCTTTCATTTTTGATATTGGTAATTTGGTTTTCTTCTTTCTTTTTTTTTCAATCAAATTGACCAAAGCTTTATCCATTTTATCAGTTTTTTCATAAAAACAACTATTAGTTTTATCTATTCAATAGTTTTTTAGTTTCAACTTTATTAATCTCTCCTTTGGTTTTCAGTATTTCTAATTTGATATTTACTTCGTCATTTTCAATTTATTCTTTTTCTAGCTTTTTTAGCTGCATGCTCAAGTCATTGAGCTCCACTTTCTCTATTTTATTCGTGTAGGCATTCAAAGATAAAACTTCTAAGAACTGCTTTTGCAGTATCTCATAAGATTTTGTAGATTGTCTCATTATTTTCATTCTCTTCAACCAATTTGTTGATTGTTTCTATGATTTGTTGTTTTACCCACTCCTCCTTTAGGATTAATTGCTTAGTTTCCAATTAGTGTTTGGTTTATCTTTCCATGGACTTTTATTACATATAATTTTTATTGCATTATGATCTGAGAAAGATGCACTGACTTTCTCTGCCTTTCTGCGCTGAATTGTGGGGTTTTTATGCCCTAGAACTTGGTCAGTTTTTCCATATGTGCCATGTACTGCTGAGAAAAACATATATCCCTTTCTATCCTCATTCAATTTTCTCCTGAGATATATCATGCCCAACTTATCCAGAGTTCTATTTACCTCTTGAACTTCTGTCTTCTTTATTTTGAGGCTAGATTTATCAAGTCCAGAGAGGGACAGGTTGAGGTCCCCCACTAGTATAGTTTTGCTGTCTGTTTCTACTTGCAACTCCCCCAACCTCTCCTCTAAAAATTTGGATGCTATACCACCTGGAGCATATGTGTTTAGTAATGATATACTTTCATTGTCTATGATGTCTTTCAGCAGGATATAGTGTCCTTTATCTCTTTTGATTAGATCTGTTTCTGCTTTTGTTTTGTCTGAGATTAGGATTTTGTTACATCAACTGAAACACAAGATATTCTGCTCCAACTTTTAACTTTACCTGTGTGTATCCCGCTGTTTAAAATGTGTTTCTTGTAAACCACATATTGTTGGATTATGGCTTTTAATTCATTCTGCTGTTCGTCTCCATTTTATGGTAAAGTTTATCCCATTCACACTCACAATTATGATTAATATCTGTGTCTTATCCTCTTTCCCACCATTTGTGCTTTTAGTGCTCCTGTCTCTCTTACCCTCCTCAATAGAGTTTTCCCTTTTGACCTCCATCTCCCACGGTCTTCCCTCCCCTCTTTCCACCTTCCCTCCATTGTACTCCCCTTTACTCTTACTACTTCTCTTACTTTTAGCTTTCCCTCCCTTTTCTTACTGCTTCCCCTCCTGCTACTTATGTAGCTAGTTAGATTTATATTGTTACCTCCTTGAACCAAATCAGATGAGAGTACCTCTCAAACAGTGCTCATCTTGCTCCACTCTTTCCTTTTATTATAATATGATTTTGTACTTCTTCCTGTGATGTGATTTACCATTTTCTGCTTCCTCCTTTTCACATCTTCTGATACAGTCCTTTTGCATGCTGAATTCACATTTTTATCATCACATCATTAACTTTATACCCGTTCCCTCTGTCTATGTATATCCTTTTTATATTTCATAATAGGTGTGTAGTTCTTAAGAACAACAAGTATCATCTTCCCTTATTAGGTGGTAAATAGTTTGGCCAAATTGTATAACAAGTTTTTCTTTTCCTCTGTTTACCTTTATATGCCTCTCTTGAGACCACTTTTTCGAGATTGAATTTTATATTGTGTTCTGGCCTTTTTGTCAGGAAGGTCTGGAAATCCCTTATTTCATTGGATACTCATCTCCTTGCTGAAATATTATGCTGAACTTTGCTGGGTAATTGATCCTTGGTTGTAGTCCCTGCTCCTTTGCTTGATGGAATATCGTATTCCAATTCCTTCAATCTTTTAATGCAGAAGCTGCAAGGTCTTGTGTGACCATGCTTGTAGCTCCTCAATATTTGAATGATTTCTTTCTGGTTGTCTGTCTCCTTCACTTTTTACTTCTGGAATCTGGAAACAATATTTCTTGGTGTTTTCAGTTTGGGATCCCTTTTGGAAGGTGAACAGTGGATTCTTTCAATGACTGTTTTGCCCTCTGGATCTAGCACTTCTGGACAGTTTTCCTTGATGATTTCTTGGAAGATATTGTCCAGACTATTTTTTTCATCATGACTTTCTGGTAGGCCAATAATTCTTAAATTTTCTCTCCTGGATCTATTTTCTAAGTCAGTTGTTTTTCCAGTTAGATGTTTTACATTTTCTTCTATCTTTTCATTCTTTAAATTTTGTTTGACTGATTCTTGATGTCTCATAGAGTCATTAGTTTCTACTTGCCCAATTCTAATTTTTATCAAATTATGTTCTTCCGTTCACTTTTGCATTTCCTTTTCCATCTATCCAATTATTTCTTTGAAGGAATCATTTTCTCCAGTTATTTTTTGTAATTCCTTTCCCATTTGTTCAATTTTTCTATTTTAAAGAACTGTTCTCATCATGAAATTCTTTTTTCATACTTTTAATATCATTGGCCGTTTTTCTTTTATTTCCTTTTTCGACTGTTCCAGGAGAGTTCTTTGTGCATTCCAGCAGTTCATAGTCCCTTCTGAAGTTTCAGATAGGAGTCCAATCTCAATAATGGCCTCTTTGGTAATTGTGTTTTGGTCTTTGTCCCCATAGAAAGATTCCATGGTCTTTCCCTTCTTGCTTTGCTTCTTCTTACTCATGATGATGATGCTTTGTGTATTGTGGCCTCTGCTTCTTTCAACTAGAAGCTGGAGAACCTGGTATAGGGCTAATAAGTGTGTAAAAACAAAGGATAAGTGCCTTTTTTTCTTTCTGTTTTGTGTTTCTTAGGATTAGCCCGGGGGCTAGCTTGTTAAGTGTGGGGGAGGGGTTGGTGTGGTCAGGAGAGGTCTTCTTAGTTGAGCCCCATGCTCAGTGATACTGGCTGCCCCCATTTCTTCAGGAGTACTTAAGCATGCCTGGGTCCTAGTGTGAGTTTCCACCCCCCTGGGGCTCCTCTCCTTCCAGTTTGCCTCCGCCAGAGTAAGAGGAATACCCCTTAGCTATTTTTCTAGCTTCAGGTGCTAAGAGACTGTTTGCCCCTTCTACTGATCTCACTCCTTCAGGATTTTTCTGAGGAAATATTTTATGGTTCCTTCGAGGTCAACAAGGGGAGGGTTTGAGAGCACTTACCAATCACTCTGACATTCTGGCTACTAGAAGTTTGAGTAGGTGACCCACAGATGATAAGTCTGTGGGCTGAAAGTCTCACAAGTGGCTGCAGCTGATACATGGGGCTCAGTGGATTTCACTCACTTGGCTCCCCTGGTCTCCTACCCTGGGCTTCCACTCTGCCTCAGGCTACCCCAGGTATTTCCTGCTTGGCCATGCCACAGCAGGACATGCTGCTGTGTGCTGTGGGCTCACCCCTGTTGACCAGATCCTTCCTGTTGACCCTCCAGTCTTTTTCACCACAGTCTGTCTCCCACTGGATTCCACACCTCCAAAACTCGGTCATATTCTCCCTCTACAGGTATTTGGTGGAGTTTGTCCAGGAGCCCAACTGAGTAATTGCTCTCACTCTGCCATCTTGGCTCTGCCCCCCCCCCCAATCAATTGTGCTTTTAAAAGAATTTTTCAGCTTTTCTTCTACCTCTCTAGTTTGACTTTTAAAATTGTTCTTAAGGTCTTCCAAGACCCATTTTTTGAGCTTGAACGCAGTTCATATTGCCTTTTGGGATTTCAGATCTGGGTATAGTGTCAATGCTATTCTCTTCTGAATTTGTATTTTAATCTTCCCTGTCCCCATAGGAAAATCTTTGTGTTTTACTTTCCAATTTGCTCTTTTTCCCATTGTAATTTCCATTTTCCTGCTTTTAAAGTGGATCACTGCTTTTTGGGTAGAGGGGTCTCTGTCCCACACTTCCTGTGCTGGGGACTGAAGCTTGCAGTGTGAGATGTGGGGGAGGGTGGTCCTGCTTCTGGAGGTCTCCTCCTCCCCAAGGGTGGTGCTAGAGCACAGGTAGGCTCAGCTGCTGGCACCAGCCTGGTTGTGGTGGTGTCTAAAACTCCCTTGGTTGTACAAAGGCATGCCTACTGTCTTGGTGTTAGTGCTTGCCATCCCCACTACCTTGGGGCTCAGGATCTCTCACTGGTGGATTGAGGTGGGGCTTGTTGCTAGTTTGCTGGGATGCTTCCTATCCTTTATTAGTTCCCTTCAACAAGAGCAAGAAATTCATTCCTCTACCCCCCAAGCTAAAAGACTGCTCTGCCCTTTTGACTGGCTCCATTCTTCTAGGATTTTTACTGAAGCAGTATTCTCGGAAGTTTTTCAAGGTCCACATGGAGCATTGAGAGCCCTTACAGTTTACTCCACCATCTTGGCTCCCAAAAGTTTAAGTAGATAAATTTCAAACATTTATTCTTCGGAGTAGCTGCTGCCTCTGCCATGGGCCCTGTGCAGGAATGTACACCTGTCTGTCACCCAGTTTCAACAGACCTTAATCGTTCATTGAGAAGTCTGAGAATTTCCACTACACCTGGTGATTCAGTTCAGCTGTGGTCTGCTCTGGCTCTGCTATGGCCAAGCCTGCACTAGTGCAGACTGCATGCTCTGTGCTCCTGTCCCAGCATGGTGCAGCAGATCCTTCCTATCAACCCCTCAGGTTGTTTTGGGCTGGAAATCTGCCGCTCTCTGACTCATTGTGGATTCTGCCAAGATTCAGTGTTTCTAAGAATCACATCCAGAAGCAATTTTTTTCCGTTCTGGCAAGAAATGTGGAGGGTCTTACCCCCAAACACTGATTCATTTGTGACAGTGAACTAGGCCATTTTTTATCTCAGTTCTTATCTAGTCTTTAATTACTGAATGAGCATTGCCTCAGACAAACTGAGACTTGGGAAAGACTTTAGCTTAAAAAGGCCAAGGCTTACCACTGCATCTGGGGCCATCACCAGTCATCTTGTATTGCTACTAATCCGCAGATGACTATGGAGGAGAGAGTGAGGCTAATGAGTCTACACAACTCTGATTCACTTAAATCCAATTCACTTTGCAAGTCAAGACATCACCTTCCTGATATCATTGGTCTTCTCTGAGAACAAGGATGATCAACAAACAACAACAGGAGGGACCCCAGAGACTATTTAGAGAAACCTTTAATTTTACTGATGAGGTAACTGAGACCCAGAAGGTCTAAGTGACTTGTCCAGAGTCCATACAACTAGTTCTGTCCAACAAAAAGAAGAAATTCATGGAACAATGCAATATCTAAGGAAAACAGCAATAAGCCCCTTATTTTAAATGAAGAGCCTCAGTCAAGGGAAGAGGAAACCAGGAAAATGGAATGTTTCCTCTAAATTTACATTCAGAATAAACTTCAAAAGAAATTTAATTTATGGCTCCAAGGAACAAATAAAAGCAGTAGTGAAGGCAAAAGCTAAGTCTCGAAATGAGTTTATCTTTGACAAATAGGAATATTGTCATTTCTTACTTTTCCCTTGACTCTCATATTCTTTCTCCCCTGTGTTTTGGAACTGAACCATTATTTATGATACACTTCCCTCAAGTCAAACCTCAGTCCCTAGAATCTTCCCTGAGGTCCTCTCAAGATGTTCAGAAGGAGAACTGCTTTACCCCTTCATTTTTGCTGCTTTACTTTCATTTTATGGTGATTTTCTACCTGTGTAGGAAATCTAGAGTCTAGACATTTTTGACCTACTCTGCATGTTCTTAGAATTTCCTCCCCTATCTGATATTTTTAATTAGTAAGAATTAAGAAATTCAGAAAATTTCTAAAAAAATCACAAACACTTCCCAGTGGCTTTGAAATTGTAGACTAGCTTTTCTCAAGAAAAGAGTTTACCCAATTCTGACTGAAGGATATTCTACTCTATGAGTAGGTTGAAAATGGGGCCTGCTTCTTCCTAAGCTTCCTAAGAAGTTCCTGATTTCAGGAAAGGAAAGAAGACTTAATGAGCCTGTGTAAAGAAAAAAAAATCTCTCAGACCGTGAGTCCTCATTTCTGATTCAGAAGAAAAGGTCACTGTATCTAAGTAAAAGAAGTTTTTTATGTATCCCTTATTATCATTCATCTATAAAGGAAAGGAAGAAGTCAGAAGAAGTAGAATTCAAATACAAATTCCCAGAAACTAAGTCTCATAGCTGAAAGAAGGGCAAGGATGAAGAGTAGGAAAGAGTTACCAATGGGAATAAGACTTGTTCTGATCTGTTTGCTCTGTTAAAACCAAGTCTTATTCTTCATGTTATTCCTTTACCTATTTTTATTTTATCCAAAGCATTTTATTGTTTAATTTTAAATTTATAGAGCAAATTAATGATCCGAAGTGCCAATTAACATGCTCTAAGGAGAACAAACTTGATTTTCAGTCTAAATGGTATGGAAAAGACATTTTAGTTTTGTACTTAGATACAAATGACTTGTGTTTAAATAGTCTCTGCTACTGAGTTCTGCTAGGTGGTGCAGGGTGTGAGGCCTATAATTAGGAAGACTTGAGTTAAAATCTGATCTCAGGCAGTTAGTAGTTGTATGACCCTGGGCAAATCACTTGATTTCTGCCTGCTTCTGTTTTCTAAGCTATACAATCTGGATAATAATGGCAGTAATCTCTCAAAGCTGCTATGAAGACGAAAAGAAATGATATTTCTAAAACACTTAGTACAGTGCCTGGCACACAGTAGATGCTTAATAAATGCTTGTTTACTTCTTACACCATCTTCCTTTCATAGCTGTTCAATTCCATTGTGCTTTGGGAGACTAGCAAGAATCTTATTTATACCTGAAATTCTACTATATATTATTCCTTTTAAGATATTTACTCTTTTAAAATGGATGAAATATGCACGATTTATTATATTGTTTTTCTTCATAATTGGAGGAAACAAGAGAGTATTGAGTGTTGCCTTTTGTATTGAAGTTCAAAATGAATAAAAATTTTCAAAAAGAGTACTGAGTGTTTCAGTGAAGTCTGGTATTGAGAAAGAAGAGAGTAGAACATAAAGGATTGGCAAGGGACTCTAACTCTTCACTTAATCTTGTTTAAACTATCACAGGTCTTGTAAAAATGATTTTCTCTAGGTTCATCAGTAGGACTCTATTGTGTAAAGTACAGTGCTTTCCACTATGCATCTCCCAGGAACATATGCAGGTTTTTTTATCCAAATTTATATTTCCAAATGCCCTGAAGGAAAAACTAATATCATCAATTTCATTTTAAAAAAAGAATAGGCATTCATTCCAAATGCTAAATACCTTGTCTTGAATCCCGGGGAGCTGGGATCAATTGGAAGCTGAAATACTTTGAAATAATCCTATACACAATGAGTTAGACCAAATGGCTTATTACGCTTTGAAAATGTTATAAATTAACTTTCCTTAATATAATTTGACTCAAAAAGAAATCTAGGAAAGTAGAAAATGACATGGAAATATATGAATTAAATTAAAAATTCTGCTTTGTGTTCAATGAGTCTTTGTACATACCTAGGCTTGAATTGCTCTCAGTGGAAAACATGTGAAGTTTCAGTGGTTGAAAAGCCTTGAATAAGATCTCTTTGACATTCAAATAATTGGATTTCTTATTTTATATATATGGGGATAACATGGACAAGACTTCTGAATGAAGAAGAGAGATGGATGGACTATAGTCTACAACATTGAAGGGCATATTCAGGGTAGTGACACTGCAAATCAATTGGAATACAGGAATAAATTATATGTCAGGGACATTGGGATAAAATGCTAATGAGTTTTTATTTTTAGTTCCTTACAGCATTTTCTCCATTTCATGGGAAACGTAGTATTATACAGTGATTTTTGAATGAAGTTTTCCAAAGCACTATCAGATATTACAAGGGGTTCTCACATAGAAGACCTGCTCTTCCTAATCTTTGCTTGTATTTCTGATACCCAACACAGAAAATAGGATGCTGGCTTTAAATATAGAACAGACAATCTTCAAGGTGCAAAAGGTTCTTGGTTCAAAAATGTTTTTGCTTATTCATATGCAGTGTTCAATTTTCCAACTAGGATAAATGACTCTCTTAGTAACTCGATTTGTTCTGTTACAGACAATTTAACATTTTTAACATTCAGTTGATAAGCTATATTACAGTAAGACCAGGCCAATAAATAGTGATGCCTGCTTCTTTATAGCTTGTTTGTGACTGGTTTTATTGATCTTTCTTTTTCACCCTCTGTTCATGCACAGGGAAACATTTAACTACAAATCAAGAAGGAGAACTCAAAGTCAAAAAGTTACACATTCACTGGTCTTCTAATTGGTTGTTCTTGCAAATTTTGGGGAGTGTGAATCAAAGTCAAAATAATTAGAGAGGAAATAAGAAGGGTTTTCTTTGTCCTCCAATTAAACTATCAAGGGTTAAATGGAGAGAAAAAAATTAGACTTTCCAGAAAAGAAGAGAAAATTATTCTCCTGATCTTTCATACCTTCTAGCCCCACTTTATATTCTTTGTAAGAAAAACCTGCCAGCCATATAATCAAACTACTATCTATTCCTTTTTTTTCTTCAGGTCTCTGATGTTGTAGAGGAAAAAAATATAAGGCAGGGTCACTGGGGTTTTGTCCCAGAATAGGGACACCTGCATCACCATATTATTGTACAATACATTTCATTTCCTTCAGTTTGTGGTTAATTACCCAGTCCTACCTCTATTCCTAAAAATAACTGAGGTATCTTGTGGTGTTTCATAGAGTTCTCCCTTTACCCCCACCCTCCAAGTAAGCCAACTCCATCTTCTAGGTCACTGCAATTATTTTCTGCTTCAGATACAAAAATGCATAGGATTGTACTGTTGCAATATCATAGGACCACAAAATTTGTAGTCCATATCAGGGACATGCAAAGACAGGTCCTAAGCAATAGAGGAATTCAAGAGAGAAATCTGTCAGATATGGAGCTCTGTAAGAACATCAAAGTTGAACTG
Organism: Bettongia penicillata ogilbyi; assembly: GCA_023548195.1. Lineage (NCBI taxonomy): Eukaryota > Metazoa > Chordata > Mammalia > Diprotodontia > Potoroidae > Bettongia > Bettongia penicillata. The sequence goes on from JAJHZJ010000083.1 coordinate 1,995,219, forward strand.
TAAAAACACAGATGTTATTGTTATCTCCAGGTGAGTTGCAACCACTGAAGCAGCTAAATAAATTCATTACCAGACCAGAAATTGGACGTCCTTCTTGGTTATAAATATTTAACAGTGCCAGCCATAAAGAGAGGGCTGTTTATATCCCATTGTGCCACTCTTTAGCCTTCATTTGGATGATCTACAGTAATGGGCTACAGAGTCCAAATATACAAAGAGTGACTGATGATGCTTTTAACCCTCAAGAGTGCAGAGTTAATCTTGTCAAAACGGCAATTCAGTTTAAAGGGCGCTGTGGCCTGCTGATGATTGCTTGAAAATTATCTTGAGAAAAACATGTAGTATTACATCTTAGTAAACACAAATGAAAACATCATAACCCGCCAAAGACTAATTGGTCATAAAAAAGTCTATGAAGTACTGCACAGTCTCTGAATGCATTTTTATAAGTCTTATTCATGAAAATGGAAATAACTAATCATATTCAAATAAAATGAAGAAGGGAAATTTCAAAATGTCAAATACTTATAAATAGAATGTTTGTGGAGACATCATATTGACTTGGGCCCATCCTTTTTTGCTTATGCCTTACACATTAAATAATTTGCCCAAGGTCACCAAAATAGTTAATGGCAGAGCCAGTACTAGATTGCAGGTCTTCAAACTTTTGATATAGTAATCTTTCCATTACCCCATGCATCCTCTCTGGAGCTCTCTTTGCTTCTTTTTTTAACTTACATTCAATTTTTTATTTCTGTGTTATTTCAGAGATAGGATACTGACATTGACACACTTCAGGGCATTTATGAATAAGTGCTACATTCAATCCATTAAAATTCAATTATCATCCATTGTGTACCTACAACATAGAAAATATTTTAAGTACATGGGATCCAAGATGAAAAACAACATGAGCCTTCAAAGAGCTTAAAATCTAACAAAGATATTGTGGCTATACCTCATATAAGTATAATACAAGTGGGTAATCTTTATAACTGAAGGAAATTTCACTCTTATATTTGCTTCATGTTATAGCAGGAATATGCCAAAGGATGAAAGCATCCATAAAGATGTATACAGCCATATAAGGGAAAGAAGGAAGGAGAGAAAAGAACAGATATAAATTCAAATAATATGTAGGTTTGTGTTTTCTGAAAATTAGCACTACATGTTGATTTATAATTATGTTTTAAGAAGAGAATGGAAAAAAGACCAATCAGAGTAATATAACCACTTCCTTGACATTAGGTTATAGAGTTAGAGCTAGAATAAATCTTAGACACATCTAGTCTAATCTCTTCACTTTACAAATGGGTAAATTGAGGCTCAGGGAAGGCTAGCTATCTTGTCCACAGTAACAAAGGTCACAAAAATGATGAATGGAAGAAATGGAATCTGAACTCAGATAAACTGACTCCAAATTCAGTTAATTCTATACCCTTCCAAGTCTTACAACCATGACTGTTTAAATTAAGATAAAAGGTGATTATATACAGTTAGGTCCTGAATTTCATTAAACAATCATACGACTGTCATATCATTCACAATTGCACTACATATTTACAGTGGATTAGAAATAATTAATGTATTTAAATAATTATTTTGAATAAAGTGAATTTAAATATATGCAACCACTTCATGGGATTCATTATTCACACTGGGTGTAATTTCACATAAAATAAATTTAAAATCTTTAGCATTTTAAAATAAAATGAGATAAATAAAATTGAGCTATCATTTCTCATATATGAATATAATAGTCAATGACAATTATTTATATAGCATCTATCTAAACCAGATGTATGTAATTATAAATAAATATGTGCTCAGAATATATGTTGTTAATTACAGCTGAATGAAATGTCAATAATATACATTTTATGGATTGGAAATAATGCATTTTTTTTTTTTTTTTTGCTATCACCAGCTTGATGATCTTAGAAAAATTATTTAACCTATCTTCAGTTTATCCTGAAAGCATCTGGACTGTATATAAAAGAAAATCAGGTAAGAACAATATAAGTAAAATCTCATTTCACAAAATGAAAACGAACATTAAGATGATTTTTTGTTAAAGTGAACAATTTGTCCCTCCAAAAATTCCTATCTCAATTCCTCATCAAGACATGAAGATAATAATGAAACTTCAGAAGGTACAGGCTTTTCACACAGTCAACTGACTGTACTTGTTGTTGAGGACTAGCCTGCCCAAGTATAGTGTGTCCCATCACCAGCAAAATGGCCACCAACTCTAAAACCAACTTATTATATATTTTGTAATTAGGTAACTTTATTATGAAGTTGAACAGGGAAAGGACTGTGAAAATACAATGGAAAATGTGATTTGAGATGAATAAATGAAAGAGGTCAGTGATTAGCATATTACAAAAAAGTCTCTTGCTTATATATTATGGATAATTTCTATAATAAGTGCATCAGGAGTAGTTGGATAGAGGAAAGCTATTTTAACAGAAAAAAAATTTTGATCTACATGGGACAAAGCAGTATCCCAAAAAGGAAATCACAGACTTATCAATTTTGAACATACTTAGGCCTCGTATTATTTTGGTTTGTTAAATGTAGTCCATAGTCTCCCCTATTCTAATCCATTAAAAGAAGTTTCATTGAGTTTTTTTTTTGTTTTTTTATATATTATTTCCCAATAGAGACAATATTTCTTAGTTACCCATTGAACGTCCCCTTAAAAAAGTAATCTATCAAAATAGAAAATATGGTGACATAAATGACAGTACAACGATAATTTTACACACACATATGTATCCATGTATCTATCTGTCTATCTATACATACTCACATATACACACATATAAGTTTGTGTATATATATGTATCTATCTATATGCACATATACATGTGTGTATATGTATGTATACAGATATGGATATACACACATATGCACGTGCGTGCACACACACACACACACACATATATAAATGTTCAACCCAAATTTGGTCATGGCAAGGAGAAGAGTCCTCTCTTCCTTTGATCTAAGAACAAAAGAATGCAGTAAAGGGGTTTACACCGAGAGTATTTCAGATATAAACTTGGAGGAAAGAGTTTGATCCCATTGGATATTCTCTATTTTCACACTAAAGTATGGAGCGAGGTATGGTGGTATATAAGATATAAATAAAGAGATTTGGAGCAGATGTTACAGAATAGTCCTCAGTTAGCTAAGTGAACCATTTGGCAAAACTCTATGTCAAGTGATTTTTATGTAATGTGAATTTGTCCACAAAGGAGGAAAGATAAGGAGACAGGAAGGGAGTCTGTGAATCTGTGAGGGAGGGGGTTGGCACACAATTCAGACACATAGGGATTGGGAACAGAGGAGTGAGAGGAGTAGGAGCACATGGGAAAACCACATGAAGGCATGGATGGAACTAAGAGGAAAAACACGTGGGACACAGAGATATCGGAACATAGACACAGACACGGGAGAAGCTGGGTGATACATGGGGGCCAAGGACAAACACATGGTACCAAAGCATGGATGGGTGGGAGACAGACTTACTGGGGGCCATGTAGGCAGGTAGGAGGAGCAGGCAAAGGTCTCTTCACTTGGCCCAGGAAGTCTCAAGCCAAGCTTTCAATATGATGGAAGCAAAGGTGGTATTCTCTTCATGTATTTGTTCTGGTTTCTCTTGGAAGTTTTTTGGATTTTTTCACTTGCTTTTTTCTTTTGTTTGTTTGTTTTTGCTGTTGTTTTGGATTTGTTTTATTTTCGTGTTGAAGGGAGAAGGGTAGAAGACTATGCAGTGCTGAGTGAAGTTGCAGGAGTGGAGAGAGAAACCACAGTAATGTGCAGAAAAGTATTCTTTTGGAATGTGGATTTCTTTCAGAATTCTTTATGCAAAATCAAATTTGAGTAATGTGAATTTATGTAAAGTGAGAAGTGTCTACAGTTGATTAGGGAAGAGCAAAAAGTGTATATAGCGGTGACAATCCAAGTGAGATTGAATAACATGAATTTGTAGTGTTTTTATTTAATCTTGGATAAGTGTGTGGGGACCCAGCTAGTTGGGTAACTCAGCTCATCCTCTCCCTCTCCTTCTCTTCTCCAAAGGAAGGTAAATTTTGATGGCCAGAAGTTTCCCAGATAACTTGGGGTTTACTGGCTGGCTACCTTCCTTCCTTCCTTCCTTCTTTTTTTTCTTTCTTTCTTTCACAAAACTTTAACCCAGTTTACTCTGAACTGGTCCACAATAGGTCCCTGGCCAAGGTCCACTTAATAGTTGTATTTTGGGGGAGGGGGGCAGACAGGATGGCAGAGCAACAGCACAAAATTCCTGGGCCTCTCCCCACAAACCCAACCAAATACCTATAGAAATTACTCTAAATATATTCTGGAACAGCAGAACCCACAGAATGGTGGAGTGAAGCAAATGTCCAGTCCAAAACATCCTGAAAGGTCACCAGGAAGTGTCTATTGTGTGGTGCTGGGAGCAGAGCTTAGTCCACTGTGTACCTGGCCAGCACAGAGGGCACCTGAGCAGGCCTTGGCTGGAAGAGGGGGGGACTGAACCGTTCACACCTGTGGCTACTTCCAGACTTCACAATCACAAAATAGTGGGACAAAATTGGAAGGTCAGTGGAAAAAAACCCGTGGGATTATGTGAGAGAGTAGAGTGCTGGCTCCAGCCTCTTGGCAGCAGATGGGGTGGAAGAGCCCCTGGAAGAGGAGCCCATGACAACAGCAGCAGGGGCATTGACTCTTTCTGGAGCTCTAAGCCCACAGATTGTGGGGGTATTAAGTGGCTGATAGAATGTCCCTCACCTTGAAAACAGAGGACTACCTTGAAAAAGATCTCAAAAGTCAAGTTAAAGCTGAGCAAATGAGCAAAATTTACCTGGAAGAAGAATCAAATTATGGAATCTTTCTTTGGTGAAAAGCAAGACCAAAGTAATAGAAACAGAAGAAAACCAAAGTAAAGATTCTACATCCAAAGCCTCGAAGAAAAATATGAATTGATCACAGACCATCGAAGAGTGCACAAAGAATTTTGAAAATCAAGTAAGAGAAGTAGAAGAAAAACTGGAAAGAGGAATGAGAGTGATGCAAGAAAATCAGGAAAAAAACAAGTCAACTGCTTGCTAAAGGACACTCCCCAAAAAGCTGAAGAAAATATTTTAAAAACAGAATAATCCAAATAGCAAAAAAAGATTCCCCAAAACAAATAAGGAGAATGCCTTAAAAAGCAGAATTTGTCAGATGGAAAAGGAGATCCAAAAGCTGATTGAAGAAAATAATCCCTTAAAGATTAGAATGGTGCAGATGGAAGCTAATGACTTTATGAGAAACCAAGAAATTAGGAAGCAAAACCAAAGGAATGAAAAAATAGAAGATAATGTGAAATATCCCATTGGAAAAACAACTGACCTAGAAAATAGATCCAGGAGAGACAATTTAAAAATTATTCGACTACCAGAAAGCCATGATGCAAAAAAAGAGTCTAGATATCATCTTTCAAGAAATTATCAAGGAAAATTGTGCTGATATTGTAGAACTAGAGGGGAAATAGATATTAAAAGAATGCACTGATTGCCTCCTGAAAGAGATTCCCAAAGGAAAACTCCTAGGAATATTGTAGCCAAATTCCAGAGTTCCCAGATCAAGGAGAAAATATTGCAAGCAGCCAGAAAAGAAACAATTCAATATTGTGGAAATACAATCAGGATAACACAAGATCTAGCAGCTTCTACTTTAAGGGATCAAAGAGCTTGGAATGTAATATTACATAAGTCAGAGGAACTAGGAATAAAACCAAGAATCACATACTCAGAATAACTGAGTATAATACTTAAGGGAAGAAAACGGTCACTCAATGAAATAGGTGACTTTCAAGCATTCTTGATGAAAAGACCAGAGCTGAATAGAAAATTTGACTTTCAAATACAAGAATCAAGAAAAGCATGAAAAGATAAACAGGAAAAAGAAAACATAAGGAACTTACTAATGTTGAACTGTTTGCATTCCTACATGAAAAGATCATATTTGTAACTCTTAAGACTTTTCTCAGTATTAGGGGAGTTGGAGGGATCATAAACATATAGACAGAGGGCATAGGGTGAGTTGAATAGGTAGGGATGATATGTAAAAAACAAGAAATTAATGGGTGAGAGAGGAATATATTGGGAGGAAAAAGAAAAAAATAGATTGGGGCAAATTTTCTCATGAAAAGAGGCAAGGAAAAGCTTTTTCAATGGAGAGAAAAAGGGGGAAGGTGAGAAGAAAAGAGTCAATCTTACTGTCATTGCATTTGTCTGAAGGAGGGAATAACATGAATATTCAGTTGGGTATCATCCTACAGGAGAGTAGGGGAAAAGGGGACAAGCAGGGGTTGGGGAAGATGATAGAAGGGATGGCAAATGGGACAAGGGGCTAATTAGAAGGAAACACTTTTGAGGAAGGATAGAGACAAAAGAAAGAATAGAATAAATGGTGGGGGCAGGATATGATGGAGGGAAATATAGTTAGTCTTTCACAGTATGACTGTCATGGAAGTGCTTTGCATAACTACACATGTATAACCTATATTGAATTGCTTGTCTTCTCAATGGGGATGTGTGGGGAAGGAGGAAAAGAGAATATTTGGAACTCAAAGTTTTAAAACCGAATGTTAAAAATTATTTTTATGTGCAACTGGGAAATAAGATACACAGGCAATTGAGTATGGAAATCTATTTTGCCCTTCAAGAAAATAGAGGGGATAGGGATAAGAGAATGGGGTGTGTGTGATAGAAGGGAGGACATATTGGGGGAAGTGGTAGTCAGAATTCTTGCTGTCTTGGGATTGGTTGAGGGGAAAGATGGGGGACAATTTGGAACTCAAAATCTTGTGGAATTGAATGATGAAAAGTCAAACTAAATTATACACAAACAAGTAAATAAAATAGTTGTAACTTGGACTCTCCTAGCTTAGAGTAGATGTCAATGGTAATTATTTCTCTTTGGAACAGCAATCATCTGTGTCTTCCCCTCCTTAAAAATTTTTTTTATTTTCCTTTGTAATTAAAGGGGCTATTCCTTGAATAACTTCTTAAAGAAGGTTATTCTCTGAATGGACATTACCTCACTCTAAGTGAGTACCTGAAATTGCCTTAGCCTTAAGGGCCCAGGGTCTCCCATTACATCCTGGGCTTTCTCCAGTCATCCTGTTGAATATCTTGTCGCTGGACCCAGATAACTCAGGAGGATAAAGTGAGGGTGGTGACCTTGCACAGCCTTCCCTCACTGAGATCAAAGTCAACTGCAAGTCATGTCATCAATCTCAGATGTCATGTTCCTCTTCAGAAATGGACAAACATAAGGATAAACATTTAGAAAGAGTTGAGTGTTGATAATGGGAATAAAGTAATGAAGGTCTTCAGCTGAAACTAACTTTCAGGAATTAAATGAAAGAAAGTGTTCTCAGAGAAAGAAGAAAAGTATCTTTAGGCCCTACTCAAACCCATCTCACCTCTTTCCTTTTCTACCATTCCAGGTTATTTTCTTTGCTTTCTTTCTGTGGACAGTTTTGGAAGGTACAGATTAGTTTTGAATCAGCCAGGAAGACTGATATAGAAAAAGATGAAGGGGACTTGAAGGGCAATTTACATTTAAATTAGAATAAGATCACATTAGAATTTAAGTTCATTGATGGCAGGGATAGTTTCTATATTTGTGCTGGTATCACCTGCATAGAACAAATGCTTGGCACATAAACGGTGCTTAATAAATGCTTGTTGAGGTCAAATAAGCAACAAGATGGAGAATTAGATATTTTATTTGGTGGTCACAACCTCTCAAATCTCTCTAAAATAAAAATGATATACCAAAGATAAAATAACTTCTATTGTGTCCATGGTCTAGGAGACACAGAATCCAGAAGAAAGTTTAAAAAAAAAATCCATACTCACGAATTGATGCTCACTCATCCTCATATCATTTAGTGACCTCCTGTACCCATGCTGCTAGCAATGAGACTGAACTAGCAGACCCAAGAACTCAATAGAGACTTGCAATAAATCTCACCCCATACCCTGGCCCCATGTACTCTTTCCAGTGTTAGGGAGACTCAAATATTACAGACTGTGAGTTTGCTGGTGCTGTTACAAATAACTACCATGTTCCATGTCATTCAGACCAAAAACTTTCTAGTTTTCTACATATCACCTGTACTACAAAACTCAGGACTATTAGTGCCACGGTGGACAACCTCATGGTACTAGCATAGCAAACCTCTGAACAACTGGTACCATGTAGGATAACTCTATGGCACCAATATAGCAGCTCTCAGAACTGTTGGTTTTGGTTCAGGGAACACTAGGCCCATGTGTGCTGGGCTGTGTGAGGAAGCAATGCAGCATTCCACTAAGCCTCAGAGAAAAAGCACAGCAACATTCTGAGAATAGTTTTGGCCACCCATAGGTACCTTAGGTCAGAGAATTAGGATGGTGAACTACGAATTGCCCAGAGTAGGAAGAAGGCTGGGATACTGAGATCAAACCCTCAAGGAAACTACCATTAGAGGGGGCAAAGTTAGAAAATGAACAGGGTAAAATTATCGGGATGGTGGTGGAGACTAAAATTATCAATGATCAAAGGAAAAAGAAAACTCAAAAGACCTTAATTATGAGTAGAGAAATCAATAGAGAAAACACTAACCTTCAAAGGAAATATGGCTTCCAGATGTAGTAAATTACTTAAGGCATTTATGAATAAATGGTGCAAAACCAAAGAAAATGACTAAAACTTGATAAGATAGAGAAGCCCTGCACTGGGTATGACCTGGAGGATTTGGTCCCTTAAAAGTCTACTTGTCCTATCTAGGGAAATAGGGAGTTAGTATTCCTGGAGGCAACTGGCATCTAGTGGAATCTGGAGCATAGACTCAGGTAGGAGATTTAGGGGCAAATGAAGAAATAAAGGTAGCTAGTGGAGATCACTGGTGGACTGTATAAACAGGAATATCATGGGATAAGGGCCTTGCTATGGGGTAGTGTCTTCTCTGACACTTGCAATAATTGACATTGTTCTCAGAGTGAGATACAATGGAAAAGGAGAAACCATGGGAAAGGTTAGATTAGGCAGTGATAGAAACCAACTAGAGGGGAGAACTTAGAATGTATACTTTGGAAACTTTGATAGTATCAGAAATGCAAAGAAAAAACAGATAATTACAGGAATCATGAATCAGAGCATGAGGGCATTGAAATAGAGAGTGAGAATAATGAAGAGAGTGAGAGAAACCCTTTCTAGAGAGGAGTATAAGAATAAAATTTTAAAATATGTAATGAACAGAATTAATTGAAGCAGATGAGAGGAAGAGAGAATCTACTGCGCAGAAAAAAGGGAGAAAGAATTACATAAATAGATAAAAGCAGGAGAGGAAAAGGAACTAAGAACAAAACATGAAAGGGAAAGGGTAATAAATGGGAGAAAGGGATCATGGGTGAGGGAAGGGAGCCAGGGAAAAAAGTTTCCTTAAAAAAATGTAAAATAACTGAAGGAACATAATATTATGTTTACAACAGAAGAGGGAAAAATCATAACTTGAAAAAGTAACTATATGAGACAAAATATAGACCCTGCTATAATATGAATACATTAAACAATCCAATAAAATGAAAAGAGTGACAGATTAAATAAGAAACCAAAACCTTCGTATCTATTGCTTACAAGAAATACATTTTAAAAACAAAGAAATGCAGAAAATAAACCAAGGGGAAGGGAAAAAAATACTAGGAACCAAGTACATAGAAAAAAGCAGAAGTCGCAATCATTCTGTCTGACAAAGCAAAAAAAAAAACATTCAAAAAATAAAAAAGGATAGACATGGAAATTATATTATGCTGAAAGTAATCATAAACAAAAATCAACATAATGAATTTATATGTCCAAATGCCCTAGTATCCATATTAATAAAGTAAACATTACCTGAGCTCCAAGAAGACATATATGGTACCACAACAAAGACAAGATACTTCAAAATCCCTCTCAGTTTTGGATATTTCTAACAAAAAGATAAAGCAAAAGGGAAATATGGAGCTGAACAAATTGCTGGAAAACTAGAATTAAAAGACAGAATTTTTGACAGGTGTCAAAGAATGTATTTATTTCTCAGAACCACATGGAACTTTTACAAAACTTCACCTTATATTAGGACATAGAGATATTGCAAACAAATATAAAAAAAGGGCAGAAAAGATGAATACAACCTTTACAGACCATTATGTGATAAAAATAGTAACTGCTTTAGAAGTCACAAATAAAAGATAAAGTCTAAATGTAGATAACAATGAAATCCTAAATAATGAGGTCAGAAAACAAATCAAAGAACAGTTATAACTATGTCTAAGAAAATGATAATATGAGACAATGTAATGCCATTTCAACCCAATTACCAAGAGCATATATTACAGAATCTAAATAATAACAAAATATACTTGGAAAAAACAAAAAAATCCTAGAATTTCAAGGGAAATGAGTAAAAGAAGTAGGGAGAGAAGGGGTACAGCATTTTCAGATTGCAAGCTATAAAATCATTGGTTTTTCATTAAAATAGAGAGATAGATCAATGCTGTAGATCAGGCAAAGGAGAATCAGAAACAGTAGAACTAAACAACCCAATGCTTAGCAAAGTTGGTAACAAATTATTTAAGAAAAATCTTCATATTTGATTAAAAAAAACCTGCTAGGAAGATGGTAAGCAGTTTGGCAGAATTAGGTTTAGACCAACACTTTGCACCAAACTTCCCAATATTTTCCCAAAGAATATATGAATTTAATATTAAAGAGCACAGTACTTAGGAAATAGATCATTTAACTCTCACAGCCATTAGGTATAAGATGTAATCTTAACAAAATAAGATATAAAGCAACTTAAAAAGATAAAATAGATCCTTTTGATTACCGTAAACTGAGAAGTTTCTGCACAGATAAAATTAATGTACCTAGGATCAGAGGGGAACTGGTCAATTGAGAAAGAAAATTTGTTCAAAATTTCTCTGATAAATACTTGGTATCGAAGATATTCTTTCCTTCCTTCCTTCCTTCCTTCCTTCCTTCCTTCCTTCCTTCCTTCCTTCCTTCCTTCCTCCCTTCCTTCCTTCCTTCCTTCCTCCCTTCCTTCTTCCCTTCCTTCCTTCCTTCCTTCCTTCCTTCCTTCCTTCCTTCCTTCCTTCCTTCCTTCTTCCTTCCTTCCTTCCTTCCTTCCTTCCTTGCTTTGCTTTCTTTCTTTCTTTCTTTCTTTCTTTCTTTCTTTCTTTCTTTCTTTCTTTCTTTCTTTCTTTCTTTCTTTATCAGTACACATGTATAAATGTACATATATATGTATACATGTACATTTGACCACTCATCTATTATACATATAGATAAGCACGTGTACCTATGTATAAGTATAAAATCTATGTGTGTGCATGTCCTTTTATGTATGTACACACAAATTTACTAGCCTAATAGATCAAAAGATATAAACAATTCTCAAAAGAAGAATTGCACAATATTCATAACCACATGAAAACATGCTTCAAATTACTAAAAATAAGGAAATGTAAGTCAAAATAACCCTAATGGCAATAGTCAATGTTGGAGAGGTTGTCAAATGACAGGCACACCAATACATTGTTGTAGGAGCTGTGAAATGGTAAGCTATTTTGGAAAGTGATTTGGAATTATGCAAAAGACATGACTAAAAAGTCTTTTGAATGCTTAATGAATGAATCTTTTGAGCCAGAGACTCCATTATTGAGTTCATCCCCCAAGGAACTCCTCAATAAGAAGAAAATTCCTAAATACTCCAAAATACTTACAGCAGCAGTTTTTGTGATAGTTAAGAATTGGAAACAAATTAGATGCTCTCAGATTGAAGTATGGCTAAACAAACTACGGTACATGAATGTAATAATATTAGTATAGTATTAGAACTTTTTAATGATGAATACAGAGAAGCATGGAAATATCTATATGAACCAATGCAGAATGAAAAGCAAAATCACAATAACAACAGACTAATTACAACAATGTAAATGGAAAGAATGACACATCAAAAATAAAAACTAAATGTAACATAATTATAAAAAGCAAACAAAACTTTAACGAAGAGACAATTTAAGACACCCCCAACTACACTTTTGTGGAAGTGGGAGATCGACAGGTGTTCTATATTGCACGTTTTTGGACTTTTTCCAATGTATCTATTGCTCGTTGTACTGTTTTATTCCAGTCAATAATGTATTATTTATAATATGGGATAGTTCTTTAACAAGGGGATAACTAGGATGATGGATGCAAGAAACAGATGATATTAATAAAAACTTATTTTAAAAAGAAGTGCTTGTTGAATAACAAGGGCTTAAAATAAAACAACCTATTGCTACCATGATCTTATCTTCATCTTAGTTCAGATCATCTCTCCTACATTGAAATTCAATTAGCTCTCCATTAGATTTTTGATGACTGGACAGTGAATATAATTTTCAACAGAATAGGGAATAGAGAATACACTGTGATTTCATTAATAGAGTATATTCCTGGATCAGGAAATGCCCCGTATCAATTCCGGTCTGTACCCTTTTCTACAACATATAACTTCCGAGAGTTGCCTAGAGTGCCTAGAGGTTCCATGTCTTGCCCAGGGTGTTGTAGACGTTGTGTTAGAGGTAAGGCTTGAACTCAAATCTTTTTGACTCCAAAGTAAGCTCTATGCACTACAATAAACTGAGTACAGGGCAGAGACCAGGATGAGGGAGAGAATATTCACACAGGGATTTTCACTGTAAATTTTCCAGTATAAGCAGATCACCATAGCATCATTTGAAAGGAAATCTTCCAGAATAGTGGGGATAGCTTTTTTAGCCTTAATATCTTCTTAAAATGAAATGTTTGCCAGTAAAAAGAGAAACACAAAAAATTGTCATATATAGGTGTCAGATGAACAGAGTCCCAATTCAGCAACCTTTAGCTTACGATTGCTTCAGATTGCTACTTACTGTTACTAGACAAGTAGTTGTTTTGGCACCTGTAAGAGTGGAATGTCTCATTTTTGTTGGGGACTGAAAGACTGTTCACCACCTCCTGGGGAAATCATATGCATTGACTAGCACAGAGATGTTCAGGCAAAAAGCACTATGTATGATAAGCTATCACGCTTGCCTTTCATTTTGAAAGTAAAATTATTGACACTTGATTGCTACTTATGCATAGACTTCCCTGAAAACACTAACATTGTCTCGAGGGAAAGAATATGAAAACTATGCTTTGTTTGGGTAGGACGAGGAGAGACCTAATAGGTACAAAACACTGCTCTAGCCAATAGTGTCAGAGAATTGGTGAAAGGTTCCAAGATAAATAAGATGGTCCTTGCCTTCGTGGACTTAATGGTTAAATAAGGGGATAGGATATATACAAATACACTAAAACTACACAATAAATGTGCAGAATACATGATAATATCATTACTTACAAAGTAATATGCACATCAACCGTTCAAGTTAGAGTGTGATCCCTCCTTCCCCTCATCCCCATCCCCTAGAATATTTTGTTATCCTGAGTATGTACAGTTTTGAATTCAATATTCTCTTCTTTGCTTTCGCCCTGACCAACTAGAAATTTTTCCTTTTAAGGATCCAGCCCTAATTTTTAAATAATACTTTAAAATAATTGTAGTGAACAGCAAAATATTTTATTTACCAGAGGGAAAAAAAGAAGCATAGTTCCATTAAGAAGCAGCAGTTAAAGGAAGCATAAAATTCAGCAGATATAATCACCTTTCAAGGTCAATATTCTCCACCCAAACTCCACTCTAGCTCTTCAATTATTGAAGTATGGTAGGAACAAAGTTCTCCAGTTGAGTTCATATCTTGTATTTAAGGAAAACATATGAGGTAGAAATAGATTTTGCCACAAAAGCCATTACTGATTATTACTTGAATAAATGATATCTTTCAACACTGTTTCAGTTAGGTCTTGTAGCTCCTGCTTCTTGTATAGTTAAGTGAGTTCTTGTGTGATGCACATTGGCCATGGGAATAAAGCTCTGCTAGTAGACTCCAGCATTTTATGGGTATAAAAAGTCTGCTTCCTTTCCTATCATAACTCAGAGAAAAGTGTTAGGTGTCATTATACATGATCTAAGCTACATTGTTCCCTTTTTTCCTCTGTCCTTTAAGTCTTCTTTCCTTGACATTCATCTCTTAACCTTTATCCTGAGCCTGGCAAATCAATCAAGTCCTATACCCTGGGCACCAAACATTCCAAGAATCAGGAATATTGTAGCATCATGGTACTAACAAGGTACATGAAAAGCCCTCATCTTTTTTTACTTGGTGTTATTGGAAATTATGTGACAAATAAAATCATAAAAGTAATTAGCATTTTTAAAAGAGTGAATCCTTAGGTCATTGTGGAATCTCCATCCTATACTGCTTGATGTCTTTCTTTGAATATCCCGAATGAACCTTTTTTTGCAGTCTTGACAGGCATAAATACACATTCTGGGTCATTATAATTTAAAAGCCAAATATATTTTGAACATCTATTTATAAGTAGGATATGGTCTAGGGCAGCACTAGCAGATGAAGAAGTGAAATCTCCTGAATAAGATATGGAAATGCATAATCGGTTATGTATGAAGGACAGTGTAAGTAAACCTTGAACAACATTTTTGTCAAGAACTGGGGGGTAAGGGGATTTCCTTCCATATGTCAAGAACTCTTGAGAATTCCACCTAATCTCAAGTTTCCTGTTTGGTGTCTTGGTAGCTCTTTAGCATCCTTAATTTTGGAAATTAAATGACAACACTCAAGCCTACTACCTCCTCTCTTGTTCCTCTTTCCACTCCAATAGAGCATTTCTCAGTAGTCTTCTTTTACTGTTGCAAATCAGTACTTCTTATCTTAGTTTAATGAACTGTCTGGAATTGATTTCTCACAGAGGGGAGCTTGGTAAAGACTGGTTTCTTGGTTAAAACTCCTTGCTTTGCTAAATCAGTAAATGGAACACCACCATTCCTTGCAAAACGCAGTTGGCAGTAAAGGAAACCTTAAATACTTTAGCTGTTGTGCTTATATTTTTCCCTGAAGGGGACATAGGGAACTTTTTTTCTTTCTAGCAGATCTTAAGGATCACATATTATTTACTTCACAGCATACTTGTGAAGGATATAAGAATGGCTCAAGAATATAATGAGAAAAGAGCAGCAAGCAGCTAAGTACTTTCAATAAGGTCCCAAAGATACTCTTCTAATATAAAAAATGTCAACTATCTCAATAGCTGAATATCAAATTATTCATTTCCAAGTTACATCATTGTCTGACTGTCAGATATAATCTTGAACAAGAGAGAAATATGCCTGTCATCGGTGGGTCTGCTTTCCTGGGAAGTAAGAGGTATTCTACTCTAGGTTTAGCTTAGAGCTCACCCTCACATCTTTATTCCTGGTTACATTATGACTTCCTAGGGCCTAAGACCTTGGCTAAACTTCTTTGTGTTGTAGTCCCTTTGCTTGATACCTTGCCAGTTTTCATCTCAGATTTTGTCTTTTCTTTGTGACTCCTTGCCTTAAAAAGAATGGAACATGCATGACACTATTGAGAACCTTGTTCAAATTGGACTTGCAAAATT
The DNA here is from genome assembly GCA_023548195.1 of Bettongia penicillata ogilbyi. Lineage (NCBI taxonomy): Eukaryota > Metazoa > Chordata > Mammalia > Diprotodontia > Potoroidae > Bettongia > Bettongia penicillata. The sequence continues at coordinate 2,010,843 of JAJHZJ010000083.1, forward strand.
GACATATTTCACCTCTTCATCACCACTGAAAAAATATGGTAATGTGAAAATAGAAGTTCAACTCAAACACATGAGGAATGGATACAAATACAAGTAGCTCCCATATTTCCAATTTTTTTTGCATTGCAGTATTTCACTCATTCAGCTGAATAATTAATTATCACAATAACAAATTATAAACTCCAGGACTAGAGGGGATGTAATCTTATTTATCTTTGAATTTTCTCTGATGTGGTTCCACTGAGTATACTGAGTATAAGCTTGATAAATTCTTATTGCAACGAAGTGAATATCTCAATTTTCTGAGTATTTATCCCTACAGATTGTTTCTTGTACTTTTCTTAGCAACATCTTAAATCCCTTTAAAAAGTGCTTATTTTGATATTATTGTATTCTTAATTGTCCAGTGAAGCACAAAGTGCTCCAATAAGCTACAAATTCAAGACTTAACAACACCTATTATTCTGCTAGATTTTTCTTGCTACTGAGCAACTGTAATTGAACACATGTCAAAGGATGCTCAATCAACTATCACTTTTTTAAAAATAAGGCTTTCGATGGCAGAAATATTAGCATTATTTCTACTACCCATCAATGTGTTTCATTATCTATAAAATGAGGATAGTTGACTAGATGATCTAAAAAGGTCCCTTCCTAATCTAAATTGTATTAATATAATTATTGTCTGCTAAAAGACTTTGAATCAGTTTTGCAATGGTTTCTGTTTAGTAACAAGACATTGTGTATGGGTGGTGTTGCAGGACAAGCTTGACAAATGAGAATGCAACAAAATATGGCACTCCAAGGACAATTAACATTTAATAAAAGCAGGTTTGCTTAACCATAACAGAGGGATATTATTCAGCAAAGATAGAGTATTGATTTACTTGGGAGTAACTTCTCTGCTTTTATGCTGACCATGCTGATCTTCTGGTAAGAAACCCAAAGGAGCTGCTACTGACAACTTGTACCATGGCTTTTGCATTTAGGCAAGCCATATCAACAGCCCTAGCCTGAATTCCCTGTGCCAGTTAAGTCCCAAGGAAACTTTTCAAAACCTTATAATGAACAGCTAGCCTTGCCTACTTGGTGGATATTCCTTTTACCCCAGGGACAGAATTGGAATCTGCTACAAGTTCCTTTGTCAGCTTCTTTTTTAAAGTCTTAGAGTATCTTATTCATCCCCAGCAATTGTTTCCTCACCAAACAACCACAAAATATTTTAATTAAATATTTAATTTATATTCTAGCAAATATGCTAGCTTGAATGAATGACATAGAATATTTTTAGTTATAGCTCATGAATTGGGATATCTTGTATGACTGATAATTTTTTTCACTAAATCTCAAATCTGGTGCCTTATTAGAAAACAAAAGTGACTGTGGATTCTTAAAGGTTGTGTCCACAGCATATATGCTCTGGCAAGTACTACATCAAGCTAGAAAGGTGACTTGACTAGCTAGGTTCCAAAAGGTTCATTATCAGTGAGGGACAGCTACAAAGTGATAATTATTTTTAGCCCTTTTTCTTGTTTTTTTTTTTTAAGATTTAAATTTATTTATTTATTTTTAGTTTACAATATTCATTTCCACAAGATTTTGAGTTCCAAATTTTCTCCCCATCTCTACCCTCTCCCCACCCTGTGATAGCATGCATTCTGTTTACCCCTTCCCTGAGTCTGCCCTCCCTTTCATCATTCCCCTTTCTTATCCTCTTCCCCTTTACTTTCTTGAAGGGGAAGATGGATTTCTACACCTCATTGCCTGCATTTCTTGTTTCACAGTTGCATGTAAAAATAATTTTTTAAGATTTGTTTTTAAAACTTTGAGTTCCAAATTCTTTCCCTTCTTCCCTTCCTACCCAGTCCAATTCAATATAGGTTATATGCATGTAGTTATGCAAAACACCTCCATAAGTCATGTTATGAAAAACTGACTATATTTCCGTCCATCCAATCCCATCCCCAATTATTTTATTTTCTCCTTTGATCCTGTCCCCTTTCTAAAGTGTTTCCTTCTGACTACCCCTCCCCCAATCTTCCCTCCCTTCTTTAATTCTCCCCTCTTATTCCCTTCCCCCCTACTTTCCTGTAGGATAACATATCCAACTGAGTGTATATGTTATTCCCTACTTAAGTGAAATCCTATGAATGTAAGGTTCACTCATTCCTTCTCATCTATCCCCTCTTTCCCTCCATTATAAAATATTTTACTTGTCTCTTTTATGTGAGATAGTTTACCATATTCTCTCTTTCCATTTCTCCTTCCAATATATTACTCTTACTCCTTAATTTTATTTTTTAAATATCATCCCTTCATATTCAACTCACCCTGTGCTATCCTTCCATCCATATGTCTGTCTGTCTATCTATCTATCTATCTATCTATCTATCTATCTATCTATCTATCTATCATCTTCTGTTACCCTAATATTGAAAAAAGTCTCATGAGTTACAAGTATTATCTTTTCATGTGAATATAAACAGTTCAACTTTAAGAAGTCCCTTATGACTTCTCTTTCCTGTTTACCTTTTCATGATTCTCTTGATTCTTGTTTTTGAAAGTCACATTTTCTATTTAGCTCTGCTCTTTTCAGTAAGAATGCTTGAAAGTCCTCTATTTCATTAAATATCTAATTTTCTCCCTAAAGGATTATTCTCAGTTTTGCTGGCTAGGTGATTCTTGATTATAATTATAGCTCCTCTGACCTCCAGAATATCATATTCTAAGCACTTAGATCCCTTAAAGTAGAAGCTGCTAGATCTTGTGCTATCATGATTGTCCACAGTACTCAAATTGTTTCTTTCTGGATGTTTGCAGTATTTTCTCTTTGATGTAAGGACTCTGGAGTTTTACTACAATATTCATAGGCATTTTCCTTTTAGGATCTCTTTCCAGAAGCAATCAGTGGATTTATTACTTTTCTATTTTCCCCTCTGGTTCTAGAATATCTTGATAGTTTCTTGAAAGATGATGAGTAGGCTGTTTTGTTCGATCATGACTTGCAGGTAGTCCAATAATTTTTGAATGATCTCTTCTGTATCTATTTTCCAGGCCAGTGGATTTTTTTCTAATAATATATGTCACATTGTCTTCTATTTTTTTATTCTTTTGGTTCTGTTTTATAATTTCTTGATTTATCATAAAGTCATTGGCTTCCATTTGCTTCATTCTAATTTTGAAGGAAATCTCTTCTTCAGTGGACTTTTGAACCTCCTTTTCCATTTGGCCCGTTTTACTTTTTAAGGCATTCCTCTCCTCATTAGCTTTTTGAATTTCTTTTGCAATTTGGGTTAGTTTATTTATTAAAGTGTTATTTTTTCAGTATTTTGGGGGGTCTCCTTTAGCATTCTGTTGACTTGTTTTTCATGGTTTTCTTGCAACACTCATTTCTCTTCCTTATTTTTCCTCTACTTTTCTTACTTGATTTACAAAAGCTTTTTTGAGCTCCTTCATGATCTGTAACCAATTCATATTCCTCTTGGAGGTTTTTGATGTATCTGCTGTCCTCCTCTGGTTGTATGCCCTAATCATTCCTGTCACAAAATTACATTCTATAGTTTGAGTTCTTCTACAATGTTTACTCATCTTCCCAGCCAAACACTTTACTCTCTAACTTTTGTCAAGGCAGGACTCTGCTTCCATTGTTTGGGTTGGGTGTACTGTCCTAGGCTTCAGAGATTTTATGTCAGAGGCTATATCCCCCACTATCTGTAAGCCCAGATCTCTGGAAGCAGTCACTGCTGCTGCTGCTGCCACCCCTACTCTCATAACCCTGGGGCTTGTACCTAATCCTGCCAGACTCCTATTTGACCCAGATCCCACAGAGTTTTCCCACTGACCTTTTTGGTATTTATGGTTTGAGTCCTCTGAAAACTGCCACAGCTGCCAATGATTCAGTCCCCTTAGGCCTGCTCTGGCCCAATCTGTGCATGTGTGGCCCATGCCAGACTGTTCTCTGCTTTCTGACTGATGTGAAAAGCCCTTTCTGTTGTTGTCTTCGACTAGATTTTCAAGTTTTCTTGGGTTGGCAATTTGTCTCATTCCACCATTTTGTGTGTTGTGTAGCTCTAGAATTTGTTTACAGTTATTTTTTACAGGTATTTGGAGGGCTTTAAGGGAAAGCTCAGGAAAGTCCCTGCTTTTAGTCCACCATCTTGGCTCTATCCCTGAATTATTTTTTTTCTTAACTCATTAAGGTTGAGAGTCTCTGATTTGCATTAGTGAAACAAATAATCTTATGGATGAAAAAAATTATGTTTTCAAATATACATTGGTATGAATATTTTAGAATAGATAAATGTCTTTCTATAGATAACAGAGGTTTAATCACATGTTAGCTTTTGTGACAGATTTCTCCCATTATAATTCTTTCTCTCTCTCTCTCATCCTCTCTCACTCTCTCTTTCTCTCTCTCTCACACATGCACAAACACACATACACACACACACAACACACACACTCAAAGGAGTGTCCTATCTGGACTGGTTATCATTACTGGCCTGCCTTCTTAACTAAACTCCCCCCAAAAGCCATGTATGTTAGATAGCTTACTTATTCTCTTTCTACTACTCTGCAGTATAGCTTGTGATATCAATATTTAATTGAACATAGTCTTTCCAACGTGACCAGGGATGTCATAATTGCCAAACTGAATAGCCCTTTCTCAATTTTCATCTTTCTTGACGTCTCTGCAGCTCTTGGCACTATTCATTATCCTCCTCTTCTGGATACTCTTTATGCTCCTGTTTTTCATGAGATTGCTCTCTCCTGGATTCACCCACCTGCATCATTTTAATAGCCTCTTCATTGGTTTCGCTGCCTCATTTCTTTTTCCCACTTCAGTTCATCTTTTGTAATGCTACCAGTGTGTTTTTATTAAAGTGAATGGTTCAGCATTTCACTTCACCATTCCCACCCAATAAACTCTGGTACCTCTTAGTTATCTGGAGAATCAAATATACTCTTTGTTTGGCATTTCTAGACTTCTTACACTTTAATCTCTTTCATACTCTATGATTCCATCACACCAGTTTAATTTCACTTCTCAATTGGTAACCTTTGTAATAGCTATCTTCCATGGCTGAAATGTTCTTCATCCTTGCTTCTGATTCTTAGTGTCCATGGTGGGTTTGTTTTGAAGATTCAATTCAAGGCCCATCTTCTGAAGAAGGCCTCAGTTTTTCTCAGCAGCTGCAGGTTCCTCCCCCCAAGAGGAACCAAGATGGTTTTGTACCCATTTTGTAAGCATCTTGCCAAAGACTATATATTTCCATGTTGTCTCCTTTATTAGAATGCAAGTTTCTTCAGAACAGTAACTACTCACTTTTTATTTTTATCCTTAATACTTAGCACATTGTCTACCTAACATGTAGTCAGCACTTAATCTATGCTTGTTGATTAATACCTATGACCTGTTGGGAATTATAACTTTAGTCCATAGTACCACCTCTAATTATATGTGTTACTATTACTCTTAGTAAAATTTTCATAAAACTAGAAAATGCCTGTTCAAAAGAGTAGGAAGAAATTATGTGAATAGTGTGACTAATGCTAAACCTCAAAATGAGCTAATGACTGAAAAAACACACTATAAACCCAAAAAATAATTTTCTTAGGGCTGCAGCCAATGCTTGGCTAAGATGGAGTGGTGTTCCTAAATGAGAGGGAGAAAACAAAACAAAATTAATTAGTCTATTTTTATTCCTATATTTTTAGGGAGGGGAAGTAAAAATCTTAATATTGGAAAGAAAAAACAATATTAAAAAACCCCTACAACATAAAGGGGGTTTAGAGGGATTAGAAGGGCAGAGCCAAGATGGTGGAGTGCTTGTGGTCACTGACAGACCAGAGCAGAGGGCAGGAAAGAAGTAATCATTCTCATTTGATCATACCACCTTGGAAGAACTGAGAATTTACAGGTTCATAGAAGTAACTCTGAAAACAGCTGCACAAAATCTCTAAAGTTTGGGACAGGACATCTTAACACACTGGAAGCAGAGTACCTAAACCAAGTTAGAAAGTTGAGTGTTTGCCTGGGAAAATGGGCAAACAGTGTAAAAACACTCAAACTATAGAATCTTACTTGGGTAACAAAGAATATCAAAACATACAACCAGAAGAAGAGAACAAAGTCAAAGCTCCTGCATCAAAAACCTCCAAGATAAATATGAATTGGTCACATGTCATAGAAAAGCTTTCAAAATGTATTTTGAAAATTAAGAGAAGTTGAGGAAAAATTGGGAAGAGAAATGAGAATGATGCAAGAAAGTCATAAAAATTGAGTCAACGGTTTTCTAAAGGAGATCCTAAAAAACTAAACAAAATGCCAACTTTAAAAATAGAGTAACCAAAATGCAAAAAAAAAGGTGCACAAAAGCCAATGAAAAGAAAAATTCCTTAAAAAGCAAAGTTGGCCTAATGGAAAAGGAGGTCCAAACACTCATGGAAGAAAATAATTACTTAAAAATACAGTGGAGTAAATGGAAACTAATGTCTTTATAAGAAATCCAGAAAGTATAAAACATAACCAAAAGAATGAAAAAAACAGAAGACAATGTGAAATATCTAATTAAACAAACCACAGACCTGGAAAATAGATAGAGGATAGATCATTTAAAAGTATTGAACTACCTGAAATCTATGATCAAAAATGACTCGAGATATAATCTTTCAAGATGTTATCAAAGAAAACTGCCCTGATATTCTGGAACCAAAGGTTAAACTAGAAATTGAAAGAATCCACTAATTCCTTCTTGAAAGAGATCCCAAAAGGAAGACTCCTAGGACTATTGTAGCCAAATTCCAGAGTTCCCAGGCCAAGGAGAAAATATTGCAAGCATCAAAAAAGAAACAATTCTAGTATTATGGAAACACAATGAGGATAGCAGAAGATCTAGCAGTTTATTCATTAAGGGATAAAAGGGCTTGGAATATTATATCTAAAAAATAAAATCAAGGAGTGAGAGAGGAATATATTGGGAGAAGAAGAAAGGGCAAGATGGAATAGGGTAAATTATCTCACATAAAAAAGGCAAGAAAACACTTTGACAACGGAGGGGAAGAGGGGGAAGGTGACAGGGAATGGGTGAACTTTACTTTCATCAGATTTGGCTTAAGGAGGGAGTAACATACCCACTCAATTGGGTATCTTACCGTACAGGAAAGAGGAGGGAAGAGGAAAAGAGGGGAGGATGATAGAAAGGAGGGCACATTGGAGGACAGGTAGTCAGAAACAAACACTTTTAAAAAGGGACAGGGTCTAAAGAGAGAATAGAATAAATAGTGGTCATGTAGGATGGAGGGAAATATAGTTAGTGTTTCACAACATGACTATTGTGGAAGTGTTTTATTTCCACTACATTTCCACAACTACACATGGATAATCCATATTTAGTTGTTTGCCTTTTCAATGAGGGTAGGTGGGGAGAGAAGAAGGGAGAGAATTTGGAACGCAAAGTTTTAAAAACAAATGTTAAAAATTGTTTTTACATGCAACTGGGAAATAAGACATATAGACAATGGGATAGAGAAATCTATACTGCCCTACAAGAAAGTAAAGGGGAGGGAAATAGAAAGTAAGGGTGATAGAGGGGAGGGTGAACTGGGGGAAGACATAGTCAGATTGTATGCCATCTGGAGGTGGAGGGAGGAGAGAGATGGGGACAAAATTTGAAACTCAAAATCTTGTGGAAATGAATGTTGAAAAGCAAAGTAAATAAATTAATCAAAATTTTGACAAAAAAGAAATTACAGCACAGGGCAGTGAAAAAATGGCAAAAAATACCCATCTGCATTAAATGAATTCAATTTTCCAGACCAGATGACTTATACTGTGTGGCAATGAATTTGAAGACATAATCTCAGAATCACTAATGGTAATCTTTGAGAAATCCTTGAAAACAAGAAAGCCCTTTTCACACCTCCCAAATAGCAGCAGTAAAAGTGAAATGTTGGCCTGATTTTTGAAAGGAAGTAAAGGGTAGATCATGGAAATACATATTGGGTTGGCTTGACATTGATCCCTGGAAAAATTCTAGAATAGCTCATTAAACAGATGGGTTATGAGAATTTAGAAGAGAATGCAATGATCCTAAGGAGCTACCATATGTTCACAAGTCATGCCAAATGTACCTAATTTCTTTTTTTTTATAGGGTTACTGGACTGTTAAATCAGGAAAATGCCATAGATATAATGTATTTTGACTTCAGGAAAGTATTTGAGATGTATTACATGATGTATTTATGGATTAAAAAAATGCTGGCTAAATGGTGATATGATTATAATGCTAGTTAAATAATTCTATACAAAAGCAAAAACAAAAAATGTCTTGAATAATGGCTTGCTGTCAGCTTGAGGGACTCTAACTATTGGTGTGGTACAACAGCAAAGGTGTTGGCACTGATTATTGCCTTGTTTTTTAGGGAATTTTAATTCATGTAAAACAATCACCAACAGGGTACAGATCTGTACTCTCGCAATATGCTTCTGGTTGATCTCTCTGCCTCCAGTCTCCACTCCAATCCATTCTCCATATAGTTTCCTACATGATTTTCCTGAAGCAACAGTATGACCATATCATCTGCTTACTCAGTAAACTCTAGTCACTTCTAGTTATCTTCAAAGCCAAGTGCAAGTCATGTCATCATTTCTCTGATGGCATGGTCTTCTTTGGCAATAAAGGACGAACATGATCATGAGGATTAAATACAGAATCTTATAACACTTCCTACTTTGCTAATCCTCTACTATGTTTTTTAATCTAGTTTTGCTTAAAAGTATTGTTCACTTTCTTGCATTCTTTTTTCTTTTATTTGAGTATTCTTGTACAAAATGACTAATATGGAATTATTTTTAATGGTTGCACTTGTATAACTTATTTGATTGCCACCTTGGGAAGGGGTGAGGGAAGGGAGGGATAAAGTTTGGAATTCAAAACTTTAAAAAATGATCAAAATTATTTATGCATGTAATTAGGAAAAACTGAAATGTTATATATTTAAAAGAAGGTATTGAGACCATCCTTGAAATTTAATTACCTTGAGTGACTAAGAAGACTGTTGTTACATCAACATAACTTCCTGGTGAATTAAATAACAGTGCATAAGGATTCACGAGTTATTTCCTCAGGCTTCAGATCAGACTGGCATAGTCATCAGAGAAAAAAATAAGGAGCCACAATCAAATGAATCAGTGTTTTTGTTGAATATAATTTTTGTTATATGCCTAAGTAAACATCCCATTGTTAACTAGGAGATGGTCCATGATTGGTGCATTCCATTCTGTTTGTGAACCTGAAGCCAGAGCAGAACTGAACCAACCAAAAGCCAGCCAAACCAACCAGAGTCACACCCTGCTTAAAGAGAAGCAAAGAAAATAGCATATGCTTTTGTGTTTATTGACAACAATATCAAAAGCATGTGAACCTGGAGCACAAAATGTAGCCATTAGGATTTCCCAAAATATGATAAGATTACAGTAGTATGTGATATAGCAACAGATATAAAAAGGGCATACAACTTCTAACATGTGCATCGGTGTTGGGAATTATTTCCGACATGTTCCAAAGGCAGAAGGGTTCTTTATTAATGAGAGACAGCTGAGGCTAGTATTCATTCTTGACACTGTGCTGATTACTCTGAATTCCAGATCACCATAAGGTCTCTTCCTTGAGATTCATAGTCATTCAAAAGAGATAAGCCCACAAAAACAAGAAATTCCAACTGAATGAAAAAGTTCTATTGCTCAGATTATTATCTTTACTAGAAGAATATATTTGCGCAATCATTTCATCATTCCGTATATCTTAGATGGGCTCCAGGGATAGAAAATGAATTGAACCTTGAATTGAATAGGAAGAAGAGGGTTAGAACACATTTTGGAAACTGCCTAGTGTATTCAGTGCCCACTAGGCCCTCCCTTTCACTGAAGCCCATCTTTTTAAACACCATTAATGCTCTATGACTGGTATCTTGTCAGAAACATCAAGTGTGTGAATGGAAGTTCGCATTGTGGGCATAAGTATGATGTACAGCATATTACCACCTGAAGATGTTGGAAACAAATTATCAATAGCAAATGTTATCAAAAAAGAAGTTAGAGTTCTAATCAATTATCAAGAATAAAAGGTAAAAGATAGACCAAGCATTATAATGGGGTCCATGGAGTATTAAAAGAATTAAGGGAAAACCTTCAACTTATTTGTGTAACTATTCCATAGATCATTTATTTGAAGATGTGGGCAAAGTTGTGAAGGTACAGCTGAGATTCAATCTGCAGTGGTTGATAGTCATCAACGAGATGAGGTTATATATGCATAGTAATATTGAAGTGTCAAATAAAGATTTTTTAAAGTAGACATTTATATCTAATAAATATAATGGAAAAATTCTCAGTTATAAAAATTTAAACTTCTTTTCTGAGTTGAAATAAAATAATAGTGGTTGTTGATGAGTGCTGATACTTCGTGACTTCATTTGTGGTTTTCTTAACAAAGAGACTGCTGTGGCTGGCCATTTCCTTCTCCAGCTCATTTTAAAAAGATGAAGAAAGTGAAATGAATTTGGTTAAATGATGAACCCAGTATCATACAGTTAGCAAGTGTCTGAGGCCAGATTGAACTCAGAAAGATGAATCTTTCTGACCCCAGACCTGGCATTCTATCCACCATGCTACCATGCTACCTAGCTGCCTTAAAATAATGGTTATATATATATATATATATATATATATATATATATATATATATATATATATATATATATATACACATATATATACATATATATATATATATATACATACACACATACATTTTATTTCACATGACAAGCTGTGGCAGCTAGGACTGTGGGTGAAGCCACTCTCTAATCAATGCTTATTTCTTTTTAGTACCATTCAATAACAAAATGTAACATTTATCACCAAGTCTGTGGAGTTATGCTCAGACCACATCTTGACATGATAGTATTATATCCTACCATCTGATATGAGGACAGCAACATTTTTATCCTGTGGGTTTTGTCTTTCTGAAAATCAAACTTCAGTCTTTGGCTAAATGTTCTTCATAAATGGGAATAAACAAAACCCACTTACATAAACTGCTAGTCATTTACATACACTGACTATTAAATTCTGCTCTTGTGCAGGTGTCATTTGCACATTATTGTTTGAAAGCCATTACTATTGCATTTATCTGTATGCTAGGTGGGCAGAATAAAGGATTTTCTTCTATTGATAACAGTATTTTGTGATGTATTGCATTTCTAGAAATTACATATTAAATGTCAACTATCTCTATTATGTTGTACCTTAAAGATAAAATAAAAGCCTCTTTGGCAAACATGGCACACTTCCTTAATGTAACCAAATAAAAATTATTGTGTGGCCCTGTATGGATGCAATTCATGTATATTATGTTTATATCTGGCACATGGTAGGTGTTTCATAGATGCTTATTCTAATCTCCTGTTCTCTATTTAATGTATAAAATTAGTTAGAATTTATTATTGTGATCTTGTGAAATGGCTTAGATTTCTTATTAAGAGTAGCTGTTGCATAGCAACCAGTTGTCCACCTAGAAATCCTTAATATATAACTTACAATAAAAAATCATATTCACTTTCTGTCTCCTGGGAGATAGAAGAAACAAAGGTTTGGTCATCATAATAATGAAAAGTTCTATTTATACCTTATTTTAAAATATTCTTTTCATTCTAGCTTTTCCAAATATCATATTTTATATAATTATTCTACATCATGATATTAACGATAGCTAAATTGGGTAAAATTTGTTCCATGAGTTTACTTTCTAGGCATCCTGATGACTAAATCAATCAATTTCTTGGTAATATGATCAAACCAATTTAAATAGTCAGCAAGTATATTGCAATGCTTGATCATGTAGCCTAATAGTGAATAGGTCAGGCCTCATTGATAACTAGGCATCTGATCAGCAACTGTCCATCTAGCTGGCCTTATAGGTTTATCCTAAAACCTTAATTTGAATTCTATTCTGACTCAATAGTTTGTATTTAGATAAGAAGTTGAACATACTTCTACCTCAAAAGTATCATCTTAACTTCTCTTAATCCCAGATAGAATCCTGTCTACAAAAAGAGGGTGTCAATTACTAAGTTGCTGTTCATCCCTGAAAAGATGTTTTAAGGCTATAAAATGGAAATCATTATAGAAAAAATATTGTGGCTTAGTGGATAGCTTGTTGGACTTACACAAAATATCATAAATACCATAGCCACTGAATTATGTGTTTGATCATTGCCATGTCACTGAACTTTCCAAAACCTCAGATTCCTCATTTGTATAGGGGGCATAATAAGACCTATTTCACAATATAATTATGAAGCAAAGAAATGATATGAATGCTGCATACCGCATGTTTCTAACCCATAAAACTAAACCTATCAGCTATTTCTATTAAATCCATTTCTGGGTGGAGCCAAGATGGCGGAATAGAAGGACAGACCTGTAGAAGGTTCCCCCCCCCCCCGCATACACTATAATATACTTGTAAAAAATGACTCTAAACAAATTCTAGAGCAGCAGAAATCACAAAAAGACAGAGTAAAAGAGATTTACTGGCCAAGATAGCCTGGAAGGCTGACAGGAAAGGTCTATCTCACCAGCTGCCAAGCAGAGCACAGCCCAGCCTTGGCCACAGTGTGGCAGGGACAGGACAGGAACAGGCTTCAGGAGGCACAATTCCTGGAAGCAGCTGTGATTCCCAGATTTCTCAACCCATAAACACCAAATACAGCTTCAAAAGTCAGTGAGAAAGTTCTTTCACCTGTGTGAGAAGGGAACAGAGGCTGGCCCCACCAGTAGCAGTAACTGCAGCATCCATTTTTGGAGCCCACCACCTAAAACTCCTGGGACAATTGAGCAGATGATCTGGATATCATCCCTGAGTGACTCTCCTGGAATGAGGAAGAGTGCTGGCATGGTGGAACTGGAGATTGTTGTGAAGAGGGAATTGTCCTTGCAGATCCTGGGCAGGAGAGAGCACTTGCGGTTGTTCACAGACAAGAGTGCAGTCCAGGAGAGGAGTAAACTCCTCTTCCTTGACTGTGCCACCTTGGAGGAACTGAGAACTTATAGGCCCCCAAAGTATACCCTCCTCCCAACAAAGTATTCTAAAGTCAAGTAATTGGCTGGAAAACTGCCCCAAAAAGGGGAAAAAATAAGACAATAGAAGGCTACTTTCTTGGTGAATAGGTATTTTCTTCCACCCTTTCAGATGAGAAAGAACAAGCCATACCATTAGTGGAAGATTTAAAAGTAAAGATTTCTGCATCCAGAACTTCCAAAATAAATATACAATGGTCTGAAAAGATGGAAAAGTTCAAAAAGAGTTCTGAAAATCAAGAGAGGTGGAGGGAAAATTGGTAAGAGACATAAGAGCAATGCAAGAAAATCATGAAAAGTGAGTCAACAGCTTCCTAAAGGAGAACCAAAAAAATGCTGAAGAAAATAACACTTTTAAGAATAGGCTAACTCAATTGGCAAAAAAAGGTCCAAAATGCCAGTGAGATGAAGAATTCTTTAAAAAGCAGAATTAGCCAAATGGAAAAGCTGACTGAAGAAAACAGTTCTTTAAAAATTAGAATGGAGCAGATGGAAGCTTACTTTATGAGAAAGTAAGAAATTATGAAACAAAACCAAAAAAATGAAAAAATGGAAGATAATGTGCAATATCTCATTGGAAAAACAACTGTCCTGGAAAATATATCCAGGAGAGACTTTAAAAATTCTGGGGGACCCTGAAAGCCATGACAAAATAAAAAAAAATCTGGACATCATCTGTCATGAAATCATCAAGAAAAACTGCCATGATATTCTAGAACCTGGGAGTAAAATGATTATTGAAAGAATCCACCAATCATTTCCTGAAAGACATCCAAAAGGAAAAAAAATCCTAGAAATATTGTTGCCAAGGTCTAGATTTTCTAGGTCAAGGAGAAAATATTGCAAGGAACCAGAAAGAAACAATTTGAGTATTGTGGAAATATAATCAGGCTAACATAACATCTAGCAGTTTCTACATTAAGAGATAAAAGGACATGGAATATGATATTCCAGAAGCCAAAAGAGCTAGAATTAAAATCAAGAATCACTTATCCAACAAAACTGATCATAATACTTCAGGGGAAAAAATGGTCATTCAATGAAATAGAGGACTTTGAAGAATTCTTGTTGAAAACAGCAGAGCTGAATAGAAAATATGACTTTCAAACACAAGAAACAAGAGAAGCGTGAAAAGGTAAACAGGAAAGATAAATTATAAGGGACTTAAGTAAAGTTGGACAGTTTACATTCCTACATTGAAAGATATTATTTGTAACTCTTGAAACTTTTCTCAGTATTTGGGAAGTTGGAGGGATTACACACACACACACACACACACACACACACATGCACACACATATGTATAGACAGAGAACACAGGGTGAGTTGAATAGGAAGGGATGATATCTAAAAATATGAATTCAGGATGTGAGACAGGAATATATTTGGATGAGAAAGTGAGAAGTGAAATGGGTCAGGTCATCTCTCATGAAAGAAGAAAGAAAAAGGTTTTTCAGTGGAGGGGTAAAGGAGGGAGATGAGAGGGAAAAAGTCAAACTTATTCTCATATTTGGCTTAAGGAGGGAATAACATGCACACTCAATTTGGTATGAAAATCTATCTTACTCTACAGGAAAGTAGGGAAGAAGGGGACAGGGGAATGATAAAAGAGAGGGCAAATGGGAGGAAGGAGCAATTAGAAGTAAACACTTTTGGGGAGGGACAAGGTCAAAAGTGAGAATAGAAAAAATGAGGGGCAGGATAGGTTGGAGGGAAATACAGTAAGTCTTACACAACATGACTATTAATGAAGTCTTTGGCAAAACTACACCTATATAGCCTATATTGAATTGCTTACATTCTCAGTCTGGAGGGTGGGGAGGGAGGAAGGGAAGGAAAGAAGTTGGAACTCAAAGTTTTAGGAACGAAGGTTGAGAATTATTCTTGCATGCAACCTGGAAATAAGAAATATAAACAATGGGATATAGAAACCTATCTTGCCCTACAAGAAAAGAGAGAAGGTGATGATAAGGGAAGGGAGGGGTGTGATAGAAGGGAAGGTCTATTGAGACAAGGGGTAATGGGGAGAGATGGGGAAAAAATTTGGAACTCATAATTTTGCGGAAATGAATGTTGAAAACTAAAAATAAAGAAATAAGCATTAAAAAAAGAAAATAATACACAAATTTACCCTTCCTTCATATTTGAAAAACTTTTCCATTCTGTCTGCTTTCATTAATGAGTCCTTATCCTTATTATTTTATGAAGTTATGATATAACATGACCTATCATTCATATAATATTATTATGTGTGCTTTTAATTATTGTTAGAGACAAAGAAACAAAGGACCATTATTACTTGTCTTGTCCAATTGGCATCATTGAAACCGTATAGATGACTTGTTGGTATCAGAAGCATAGCCTGAGATCACAGAAATATAGTGATTTGTTCTCATAAGTAACATTCTCCTACTTGTGGTGTTCCCCAAAACTTGGTCATTGATATTTTGTCTATTGAACTTAATTATAAATTATTGAAGTGCAAGGTCAGTCAAAGTTCTTTCACTTGCTCTGTGTTCAAAAAGCAATTGATGATTAGGATGAATAAAGGTGGAAGTCAATGGATAGAGAGATAGAATAGACATAAAACTTCTACTTTTAGAAAGGACCTGGTAAACTGGAGAGTATGTAGAAGATTAAAAACTTTCAGGAGACTATGTCTAATGAAGAATGGTTAAAGGAAATGTTCCTTCCAAGTTTCATGAGAGCTTATTCAAACATTTATATGACTATCTTATTGAGATTAAATTTGTCACATGTGGCACCAGAAAGAATTGGAGTCAATGAAGGGAAGCTACATGAAGACAATTTTGAATTCAACATAAGAGCTTGCAAGCAGTTAGAGTTGCCCAATAATGGAATCTGCCTTGCAAAAGAGGCTTGACACCATTGAAAATGTTTAAGTAGTGACTGATGACCATTTCTTATAGAATTTGTAGAGCAGATTCCTATATTTTGTGAGAGATTGCACTAGATGAATTCTATGGCGTCTTCAGATTCTCACGTTTAGAGTCAAAGTTCTTAAGCATTAACTTCTGAGATGCTTGATATCACTGCAGTAAAGACTAGTACTAATAATTAGTGGTTCTGGGTTCTAAAATAATGCCATTTATTAAAATAAACAAAATAGAAAATCTTGGCTTTGTTTTTATTAAATTTTGTTGTTACATGAATTTATATGGTTAATTATATGAATAATACCTAAATATTTCATATCATTTTAATTAATATATATATATATATATATATTAATTCATAATATATATATATATATACCCTGATTCAAAGTGCCATATGCTGAGTGGCATTGTGTTGACCTTGGTAGTTCAATTCTTCCATTTACAAATAGTAGCAATGGCTAGTTACAAATTGTAGCAATGGGTAAGCTATTTCACAACTTAGGACCTCACTTTCCTCATCTTCAAAATGGGAATGCTAATGGTACATTAGTTTATCATACAAAAATTGTCCTGAGTTGACCTTAACTGACTAGTGATAGAGGTAGTTACCATAATTCACTTAGGATTCAAGATAGCAAATGAATGATTTTCTGCCAATAGAAATAAGGTATAATAAATTCCAGAATTAAATTCCAGGATTAAATTCCATTTATTTCTGAACATATGCTGAAACCACTGGCCTATTAAAAAATTTGGAATATTCCTTTTGTAAATAGAAGTAATACTTGTATTGCAAACATACTGCATGGAAACACATCTCTGATTGTTGAATTATTTTTTTTTTAGGTAGACCAAAACAGCTTTTTAAATCCTTAGCCAGTTCACCTACTTCACCCTCACCATTTGTAACTTTTATTAAAAGCCTTAATCTTATAATTTCTTACAATGGCCTTCTTAAAAAATATATTAAGACTTCCCTTTGGCTGATGGATCATGATGGGATAGAGCTAATCTCCCAATGTTACTGAATGTGTTTTATTCTTATTCTGCTTATGAGAAGCTGCCAAAGATATGCATCACATCCAAACAACACAAACCTATTTCTAAGGCCACTGAGTATATTAAATGTATCACAAAGTAAAAAATGATCAAAAGACCAACCCTATATACAGAAACACTATACGTGTTTTGTCATTTGTGCTCTGGTCAATACATGACCACCCCTCCAAACTTTAAGGCTACATCAAAAAGTGAGATTTTGCTAATAATTTATATCAGAAGTGGAACTTTTAATAATTATAAGCAAGAATTTCTCACTCTCAGATTCCTCTAGGATGAATATTTTTTCTCTGTCAAAGATTCTCTGCTACTGAAGAACACTGCCAAAGATTCTCCAGTTTCTGTTCTTTACAGACACTGAAGATAGAGAAACATAAATATCTACCACAGGTCTGGAGGCAGCACAGGAAACTATCATATCCTAAGAGCCTTCTCCATCTTAGAATCTATGATGTACTTTAACAAACTCTATCACAACACATAAGTTCTGAATTTTAATTTTTTAATAACACTACTTAACTCTTCATTTACAAAACCTTAACTGATCAATACTGGAGAATAAAAAATAGTCTTTTCTTTATTCTAGAAATCACAGAATAAGATCTTCATATGTACTTTACAAAAATTTTATGTATGGTATGGTAGATCAGTGGAGGTAATGGAAGAAAAATAATTATAATAACAATGATAATCTTAACAAAAATATTAACACCTAATATTTTAATCATACACTAGGATTTATAAAACACATAATACCAATTCTCTAAAAGCAAGATATTTTTATGTATTTCATTCACTGGAAATTTTATGGAAATTATATTACATTAGCTGGAAGAGTCATTCTTTAACAAGTTAATATGAAAATTAATTTAGGATAACTTTAATGCATTTGAAGGACAAAATGATAAAGATAAAAGTGTATTGTACACATTGAGAACATTTAAAATACCAATTATGTGTACTTCAAAAGCATGTGAAAAGAATTTAAAAATTAGTGAAAATAAGAAGTTCAGATGGAAATACCTTAATATGCATCAATTGTGAAGTGACAGTTTTAAAAGTTATTTTTTTTGATACCTCAATAATAAGCAATGTTGCCTCCGCATTTAATCACTAAATTTTGAGATTCAACATCAAGTCAAAATTATGAATATAGCATTTGGAAAGTTCAGAGATCAACAATGAAATATCAATTCATTTAAAAAATTATTATCAGGGCACTGAAAGAGACTTCCCTGAGTTCTCTCCCAAGCCCTCCAAATAACTGTAGAAAATGACTTTAACAAATTCTAGAGCTATGGAACCCACAAAATGACAGAGTGAAAAAAAATCCCCAATCCAAGATAGTTTGGAAAGCTGACAAGAAGGATCTTTTGCATCGGGCAGGGAGTGGAGCACAGTTCAGCACTGGCTGCACTGGCACAGACTGACCAGAGCAGGTCTTGGTGGATGTATTAATTGGTAGCCTTAGTAGTTTCCAGACTTCTCAATCCCTTGATAAAAGAAAAGCAGGCAGTCTAAACAGGTTTGGCCCCAGCCCCAGTGTAGTGTGGTTTGGAAGGAAGTGGTGGTGGTGGTCTGTGGCAGGGGCAGCAACAGAAGTAGCAGCAGAAGTAGAGGATGCTTCCAGAACTCTGGGCCCACAGATGGTAGAGGATCAAGCCTCTAATACTGGGACAATACTCTCACCCCACTCCCCACCCCCACTGGAAGCAGAGTCCTAACTTGACAGTTAAAAAGTCAGGTATTCGTCTGAGAAACTGAGTAAACAACATAAAAGAACTCATGCTATAGAATCTTATTTTGAGAACAAGTAAGATTAAAACATACAAACAAGAAGACAACAAAGTCAAAGTTCCCTCATCAAATCCTTTAAGAAGAATATGAATTGCTCTCAGGCCATGTAAGGACTCAAAAAGGATTTTGAATATCAAGTAAGAGAAGTAGAGCAAAAATTGGGAAGAGAAAGAAGTGGTGCAAGAAAATCATGAAAAACTGGTAAACAGCTTGGTAAAGGAGAAAATAACACCTTAAAAAAATAGACTAACCCAAATGGCAAAAGAAGTCAAAAAAGTCAACGAGTAGAAGAAATGCCTTAAAAAGCAGAATTGGCCAAATGGAAAAGGAGGTCCAAAAGCACACTGAAGAAAATAATTTCTTCAAAATTTGAATGAGTCAAGTGGAAGCTAATGACTTTATGAGATATCAGGAAATTATAAAATAGAATCAAAAGAATGAAGAAAAAGAAGACAATGTGACATGTCTCGTTGAAAAAAACCACTGACCTAGAAAATAGATCCAGAAGAGATAATTTAAAAATTATTGGACTACTTGAAAGCCATGATCAAAAAAAGAGCCTAGATATCATCTTTCAAGAAAGTATAGAGGAGAAATGCCCTGATATTTTAGAGGGTAAAATAGAAATGGAAAGAATCCACTAATTACCTCTGGAAAGAGATACTGAAAGGAAAACTCCTATGAATATTTTAGGCAAATTCTAGAGTCCCCAGGTCAAGTAAAAATATTGCAAGCATCCAGAAAGAAACAATTCATGAATTGTGGAAATACAATCAGGATAGTACAAGATCTAGCAGTTTCTAATTTGGAATATGATATTCTGGATGTCAAAGGAGCTAGGATTAAAACCAAGAATCAGAGAACTTTCAAGCATTCTTACTGAAAAGACCAGAGCTGAATAGAAAATTGACTTTCAAATACAAGAATCAAGAGATTCATGAAAAGGTAAACAGAAAAGAGAAATCATAAGAGACTAATTAAAGTTGAACTATTTTTATTCCTCCATAAAAAGATGATATTTGTAACTTATGAGCCCTTTCTCAGTATTAGGGAAGCAGAAGGAGACAGACAGACAGGCAGATAGACAGATACATAGATAGATAGATATATGGATGGCACAGGGTGAGTTGAATATAAAGGAATAATATCTAAAAATAAAATTAAGAGGAATAAAATGGGAGGAGAAAGGGAGAGGTAGAATAGGGTAAATTATCTCACATAAAAGGGTAAAGAAAAAGGTTTCACAATGTAGGGGAAGGGGCGATGAGAAGGAATGAGTAAATTTTACTCTCAGTGGATTTGACTTAAAGAGTATCATAAACACTCAAATACATACTTTCTTCAAGGAAAGTAAGGGATAATAGTGGGAGGATGAAAGAAGTGAAGATAGATTGGGGGGGGTGGGTAGTCAGAAGCAAACACTTTAGAAAAGGGACTGTGTCGAAGGAGAAATAGAATAATTGGGTGGGGTAAGATGGAAGGAAATATAGTCTTCCACAACATGACTATTGTAGAAGTTTTTTGTATAATTACACCTATATAACCTATATTGAATTGCTTCCTTTCTCAATGAAGGGTGGGAAGAAGGAAGAAAGCATTTGGAACAAATGCTAAACTTATTACCAAATTGTTAAAATTAACAAATGTTAAAAAAAATTGTTTTTATATGCAACTAGGAAATAATATAGACGAGCAAAAGATGGGATATAGAAATCTATCTTGCCCTTCAAGAAAGAAAAGTGGAAGAAGTAAAGTTGATAATGGAGGGTGATAAAAGGAAGGGCAGGCAAAAGGAAGGAGTAATCAGAATGCCTACCATCTTGGGATGCGAGGGAGGGGAAAGATGGAGAAAAAATTTGGAACTCAAATCCTGAGGAAATGAACATTGAAAACTAAAAAATAAATAAATAACAAATGAATAAATGAATGAATGAATGAATAAACTATCATCAGAACTCAATGAATCAAATCTTAAATACTATCCAAAGAAAGGGAAAGTAGTCATTTTAAGTGTTTCTTATCATCTTAATAATTACCTAGGCAAGAGAAGAAATTTCATCAAAAAGATTTAAAAAAGATGTAATAATGTCTATATAATAAGTGAAAATGAAATAATGAAGATAAAAGATGTTGTGTTTGCAAAATCACAGAATTTCTGATTATGTTGGTAAGATGACACCTAAAATGATAAAATAATAGACTTGTTTTCTCAATATTTTTGCAAAATATATGTAATGTAGAATAATGCTTAATAAACAATAAAAAATGAGACATCAAGGCAAATGCTAAGAGAATGCTTACCTCTCAGTGGATTTATGTTACTTACCCAGATGAATATCCTTGTACTTAAAGAATTTATTCAGGTCATTGCTGAACTATATTGTCTGGAAAAATTATGGAGCATGAGGAAAGTACTGTGGAACAGGAGACAGATATTGCCCTGATTTTCAAGAAGATAGATTCCTCACACTATAGAGCTTGATACTTCTTGTAGATAAAATTGTAGAACTGATTATTAAAGAGACAATTTGTAAAATCTTAGAAAGGAAGAAAGTGATCATTAAGAACTTTAAAATGTTCATGTAAAAATTCATGCTAAAGCAATATAATTTTCTTTTTTTTGGATACTTTCATTTGACTATCAGAAAAAGGGAATTCTGTGTACATCGTGTACCTGATTTCATTTCTAAACCAAGAAAGAACTATTTGTTCCGGTATAGTGATAGCAGAAATATCAGGGTTCACAACTGGTTGACAATTAGTTCGAAATAAATGCTGATTAATTTATTGATAAAGAGAAGTCTTTAGTGAGGCTCATTTACTGGTTCTATTCAGCTCTTTTTCAGTTGCTTATATTGAGATATAGATAGAATAATTTAATTTTTCAAGAAGAGGAAGATAGAAATGATAGATAATTGAATTAGGATTCAAAAAGATTGATGAAATTCAATGTGGAAAAATGTAAATTCCTGTATTTGACTTCAAAAATCCATATGTCTCTGCATGCATAGATAGACATGGACACACACACACATACACACACACACATATATATATATATATGCAAATATATATATATATATATATATATACGCACACATATACATATACACAGAGAGAATTTTAGTGGAAGAGAATGTTTTAGTAAACTCTGTTCTAATATGAGCCAGTAAAATGCTATGGCAACCTAAATAGATACATGAGAATATATTTTCAGATGCATGATGGCAAGGGTAAGAAATTTAACAGACATTTTTTTTTTACAGTAGGAGTGGTGATGCAGAGGGAAACATCTACAATAGTGTGTTAAATTCTGAGTGCCACATTTTAGAAGGGACATTGATAAGCTGGAATATGTTTAGAAGAGCATGACTCAACAGATCATGTAACATGATCATATGTTTAGAGTTGTGAAGGACTTTGGGCATCATCTAATAGAGTCCTGTTGTTTGAATTCAAGGAAAATGACACCTAGAAAGATTAAATTACCTGCCAACATCATGCAAGCAATAAATGGCTGATCTAAGACTCAAACTCAAGTCATTGTTTGCAAATTCATGATTCAATCAATTATACCACATTATTCTTCAGGAGGATTCCTAAGACTGTGAGGAAAAGAAAGATTACAATGTAGTCTTCAAACGTCCAAAGTGTTACGTTGAAAAAGAATATTAACCTGCTTGTGCTTCAATCAGAAGTGAAGCTGAGAACCACAGAATGATGATTTTAGGAAGGTAGATTTTAGTTTAAAATTAAGCAAACTTCTGTGGTAATTAGAGCTGTCATAACAACAAAATATATTAAATATTTGGGAATTAACCTGGAAAGACACTAAATACAATTATAAAATATTGTGTACAATACAATTGAAATTAAGTAATTGGAGAGATATTCAGAGTAAATAGTTGTGAAGAACTAAAAGAAGTTAAAATGGCAATTATGCCCTATTTTCTATGGATTAATAAAAGTACTAGATATTTTATAGAATCTGATTAAATCATGATGAATACATAACAGAACAAAAAATAAAAATTTTCAAGGAAAATTATTTTCTAAAAGGTGAATAGAGATTTTCCCTCAGTTGATAATTTGTTATATAGTGAGAAGTAGCATGCTGTAGTAGGAAGAGATCTAACTTCACAGCTAGGAAAGCTTGGGTCCAAATTATCCTTCTGATACCTCATTTGGACATAATTGTTTGCAAGTTGCCTTCTCCATTAGACTGTGAACTCCTTGAGAGTAGGAACTGTCTTTTACCTTTCATCTTTATGTGGCAGTTAGCTGGTGCAGTGTATAGGGTACATAACCCGCAGTCAGGAAGACCTGAGTTCAAATACTGCCTCAAATACTTTCCAAAAGTGTAATCACGGGGAAGTCACTTTTAACATCTATTTACTTGTTTATTCAACTGGAAAATGGGGATCAAAGCAGCATCTGCCTCACAGTGTTTGTAAGTGTCAAATGAGATAATATTTGTAAAGAGCATAGCATAATAGGTGCCATATACATGTTTATTCCCTTTCCTTTTATCCCCATTGCTTAGTACGGTGCCTGACAAATAGTGATCACTTAGTAAAAGTTTGTTGACAGACTGATTATCCTTGTGACTTTTGGCAAATCACTTAAGCTCTCAGTGCCCCCAGGAAATTCCTTATAATTATAAGTTACAAAGTTTGTTAGAAGAAATCTCCTCAACTTGGGATTTTCTAGATCAGTGAAATCACAAATGTATTATCCGTCCCTATTCATACTATAAAGCAATGATTATCACAGAAATCTGATACTGAATGAAAAATAGAGTAGTAAAATAGTTTGGAGGAATTTACATAGAATCAGATGCATAAAGTATGCTAGAATCTGATATACCTGTTCACAAAATATTGGTTAGCAAATCTTCATTCAATAAAACCTCTGCGGGGAAATTTCGATAGGATTTTAACCCAAAATGAAAATAGTTATTTCTCACAATGTGCAGCAAAATAAAATTTAAAATGTATCAAAGATCTAAGGATATTAAAACATACAAATAAAAATTGATGGAAATGGATTCATATCTTTTAGAAACACAGAATATAAATGAATTTTTAAGCATGCGTGGTTGGGGAAAAATAATAAGAGAGCAACTAGATCATACAAAAATAACAAGCTTCTGCACAAAAAAGTGATGCATCTGGAAAAGAAAAGGAATTAACTGGAAAAGAAAAACCTTTGCAACGAAAGGACCTGGACCGAAGACTGATGTCTCAAATTCATAAGGAACTCATGCTCATTTACTAGTAAAGGACATTATTCAGTAGGTAAAATGCTCAAAGGGCATGTGCAGGCAATTCTTAAAGGTAGAAATAAATTTCTGATAGTAAAGTGTAAAACTGTTTAAACTCCAATAATCATTGGTACATCAATGTAGAAACTTCTAATACATTAGGAGCTGCAAAAAATGTCCAGACCAGTGGATTATTATATCCCACTAGTAGGACTATAATCTATAATGGTTCATGGGAAGAAATAAAGATCTATTTAAAAAAATGCATAATCAAGAATGAGGCAGCTAGACTACCTTATTTTCTTTCTTTGCTTGGTTTACTTGAATAGTAGATTGGAGGATGTATTAGAAGGATTCCACAGTGGTTTTAATAAAACATTTGACAAAGTCATGATATCCCTTGGGATAAAATCAAGTGGAATGGGATCACTTATAATACATTTGGCTTTGGCATATTCATATCTGAATCTTTGGAATCAAGAAGATCTTAATGTTCTTGGAGACCTCTAGTAGGGTGTACCTTCAATTTTCTCTTAGCACTGTGCTGTTCAGATTTTTTTTTAAATCAGTGACTTGTATTAATGCATAGATGCCATGTTGATCCATTGTGCATATTCTACAAATGTTGGAAGGTTAGAAGGATTAAAGCTGGCAGCGATAATCTTAATGTACGAAGGAAAATAAATCCAAATGGATCACAATTGGTTGAACATTGTAATCTAGTAAGGTAAAATTTAATTATGGATAACTGCATATCTTTATTGCTAGGTTAAAAACTTCAACTACTCAAGTATAAAATGAGTACATAATTCAAGGTTAGATGACAATTTTGTGGGGGAGGGAAAGATGTAAAGTTTTTGTGTATTACTAGTGATATAATATGGACGCCAAATATGTTAATAAATGTGTATGAGATGCATTAAAAGAATTTTATTACCCAGAGCAAGGGTAATAACCCCCCCCCCCCGCCCTTTTTGGACTCTTCAGGTTGTACCACAATTATAGTTTTCAGATTTGGGAGCCATATTTTAGGAAAGACATTAGGGAGATGGGGAATGTCTAGAGAAGGGAAACCAAGTAGAGTAAGGACCTTAAGTGTGTTTGGCAATGCCAAACCAAAATAAGATTCAGGGAAGTTCAAACTGTAGATTATATGATTATAGTTATAGTTATGGAGCTGGAAGGAGTCTTTGAGGACATCTATTTCAAACTTAAAGGTTAACTATCACTATCAGATCTCAAACTATAATACAAAGCATTGATCATTGTGTGTGTGTATGTGTGTGTGTATGTGTGTGTATGTGTGTGTGTATGTGTGTGCGTGTGTGTGTGTGTGTGAGAGACAGACAGAGACACAGAGAGAGAGAGACAGAGAGAGAAAGAGAAAGACACAGAGACAGAAATAGAGAAAGAGACATGCAAGGTGGAAGGGAGGGAAAAGTCAGTGGTACAGATTAGGTACACAACATAAGAAGCAAAAGAGTAGCCTTGTCTTCAATAAACTCAAAGATCCCAGTTAGTGGGGGAAAGATTCACTTCTGACAAAAATTTCTGAGAAAAGTAATCAAGCAGAAGTTAGTCTTAATCATATCACACACACATATATAAAATACATATTTATATTCACATATACATAAATTTATATATATACACACACACACACACACACACACACCATATATCAAATAAGCTCCAAAGGACATAAACAAATTAGAAGAGCAAGAATTTTATTACCTTTTGGATTTATAGAGGAAGAGCTCATAACCAAGTCAATGATGAAGAGGAACAATCAAATAAACTGAATAATTTTGATTAGTTTTTGTTTTGTGCAAAAAAAATTAATGTAGTCAAAATTAAAAGGAAATTATGTAACTTGCAAAAAAACCTCTTTGTACTATTTTGTATTTTCTGATAAAAATCTAATTTCCAAGATATTTTAATTGATTCAAGTTTAAAATATTAAAAATCATTTCCCAAGAGATAAATGTCACAGGATATTTAAAGTTCATTTTCAAAGAAAGAAACAACCTATCACCAATCATATAAAAATGCTCCAAATCACTTCTTATTACAGAAATGAAAGTTAAAATAACTCTGATGTTTCACTCTTACACCTATCAGACCAGAAAAGATGACAGAAGATGAAAATGATAAATGTAAGTGCGAAATGAGGTACACTACTACATTATTTTTCTAAAAGTGAATAACAATTTTAAAAACACTTTGGAAATTACAGAAATATAAATTTAGGAATTTAAATAAATTTGTATTGACTTTTAAGAAAATCGTTAAGATTGCTTTTTATTTTTTCACACCTCCCAGAGATCCAACTATTAAGATTATTATAATTTTTTTAATATAAATTTATTTATTTAACTTTTTACATTCATTTTCAAAAAATTTTGGGTTCCAAATTTTCTCCCCATTTATCCCCTCCCACCACCCCAATACACCAAACATTCTAATTTTCCTTATCACCAATCTGCCCTCTCTTCTATCATCCCTCCCTGCTCTTGTCCCCATCTTCTCTTTTGTCCTGTAGGGCCAGATGACTTTCTATTCCCCATTAACTGTATTTCTTATTTACTAGTAGCAGGAACAATACTAAAGAGTTGTTCCTAAAACTTTGAGTTCCAAATTCTCCCCAAACGTCCCTCCCCACCCATTCCCTTTGGGAAGACAGGCAATTCAATATAGGCCCTATCTGTGTAGTTTTGCAAATGACTTCCTTAATAGTCCTGTTGTGTAAGACTAACTGTATTTCCCTTCATCCTATCCTACCCCCCATTGTTTCTATTCTGTCTTTTGATCCTGTCCCTCCCTGAGTGTTGACTTCAAATTGCTCCCTCCTCCCATTGCCCGCCCTTCAATCATCCCCCCACCCTGCTTATCTCCTTCTCTCCCCCTTTCCTGTATTGTAAGATAGGTTTTCATACCAAAATGAGTGTGCATTTTATTCCTTCCTTTAGTCGAATGTGATGAGGGTAAACTTCATGGTTTTTTTCTCAGCTCTCCTCTTTTTCCCTCCACTAAAAACATCTCCTACTTGCCTCTTAAATGACATATAGTTACCCCCTTCCATTTCCCCCTCTTTCCTCTCACTACATTTCTCTCTCACAATTTACCTTAATTTCTTTTAAGGTATGGTCCCATCCTATTCAGTTCAATCTGTGCTCTCTGTCTCTGCATGTGAATGCATGTGTGTATGTGTGTGCATGCGTGTACATGTGTATGTGTGGTCCCACCAACCACCCAGATACTGAAAAGTTTTAAGAGTTAGAAATATTGTCCTTCACTGTATGAATGCAAACAGTTCATTTCTAGTAAGTCCCTTAATACTTCTCCTTGCTGTTTACTTTTGCATGCTTCCTCTCATTCTTGTGTTTGAAAGTCAAATTTTCTTTTCAGCTCTGGTCTTTTCATTAAGAATGATTGAAAGTCCTCTGTTTCATTGAAAGACCATATTTTCCCTTGAAGTATTATACTCAGTTTAGCTGGGTAGGTGATTCTTGGTTTGAGTCCTAGTTCCTTTGCCTTCTGGAATATCCTATTCCACGCCCTTCGATCCCTTAATGTAGAAGCTGCTAGATCTTGGGTTATCCTGATTGTATTTCCACAGTACTGGAATTGTTTCTTTCTAGCTGCTTGCAAGATTTTTTCCTTGAGCTGGGAGTTCTGGAATTTGGCCACAATGTTCCTAGGAGTTTCTCTTTTTGGATCTCTTTCAGGAGGTGATCAATGGATTCTTTCAATACTTATTTTGCCCTCTGGTCCTAGAATGTCAGGGCAGTTTTCCTTGATAATTTCATGCAAGACGATGTCTAGGCTCTTTTTTTGATCATGGCTTTCAGGTAGTCCCATAATTTTTAAGTTGTCTCTCCTTGATCTATTTTCCAGGTCAGTTGTTTTTCCCATGAGATATTTCACATTCTCTTCCATTTTATCGTTCTTTTGGTTTTGTTTGGTGATTTCTTGGTTTCTCATAAAGTCATTAGACTCCATCTGTTCCATTCTAATTTTGAGAGAACTATTAAATTCAGTGAGCTTTTGAGCCTCTTTTTCCATTTGGCTCATTCTGCTTTTGAAAGCATTCTTCTCCTCATTGGCTTTTTGAACCTCTTTTGCCAATTGAGTGAGCCTATTTTTCAAGGTGTTAATTTCCTCAGCATTTTTTTGGGTCTCCTTTACCAAGATATTGACCTATTTTTCATACTCTTCTTGCATCTTTGTCATTTCTCTTCCCAGTCTTTCCTCCACCTGTCTAACTTGCTTTTCAAAATCCTTTTTAAGCTCTTCCAAGGCCTGAGCCCACCCAACACCCCCCTGGGGTGTCTGGGGTACTGAGGCCCCACCCTCCACATCTTTCCCTGATGGGAAAAATACGTTCTCGTCCTCCCCATCAGATCCGAAGGTCGGGATCATTTGCATTTGTTGGAAAAAACTCTCTAAAGTCTTATTTTTCTTCCCCTTTCTAGGCATTTTCCCAGCCAGTTACTTGACTTCTGAGATTCCTTTCCACCCCCGCCTGGATCCGCCCAGCTAGTGCTTGGCCTCTGAGATTCAAATGCGCTTTCCCGTGGCAAGCTTTAGTTCTGGCGCAGGGGTGGGGGCAGGGCCGCCTCCTAAGCTTGGGCCCTCAGGGGCTTTCCGCAGAGACTTTCAGGAACGGAGCGGGTGGGGGCGGGGTGGGGGGCCCCGCCTGCTGTGCTCAGCTCCCTTGGGGGTTTTATTCAGAGGCGTTCAGCAGTAGAGCAGGGTGGGGGCAGGGCCGTTTCCCCTGCTCGGCTCCCTCAGGTTGGAAAGACCTTCAGTATTGAAGATCCTACCTGCTGCTGGGGGATTCCTGAGTCCCGGGCCGCTGCTGCCTCAGCCGCCTGCCCACGCCTCTGCCTCCACCGCTTCCTGCCCCCGTCTCTGCCGCCGCTTCCTCCCGAGGGGGCCCGAGTCACAGAGACGCTCCGCTCCCCTCCCCTATCGCAGCTTTCTTTCTTACTGACCTGTAGCTTCTGTGGGCGGAGGGACTTTCCCGGCTGCCGGAGCTTCCCCCGGAGCTTTCCTCTCTGAAGTCTGCTCGGGTCAGCTTCTCTGGGTCGCGGGTGGGGGTGGGGTCCGCTTTCCAGGGTGCGATGGACCCCGGGGACGGCTCTCCAGGGTTCAGTGGAACGGAAATCTCTTCCCCTATGTTTATGCACCCCCTGCAGAGATTCAGAATTTATGGGGATCTCCTTTTACCTCAATTCCATGGGTTGTGGGCTCGGAGCTCGTAAATGTGCGTCCTTCTACTCCGCCATCATGGCTCCGCCCCCCCTTATATACTTTTATGTTTGACAGTTTGCTGGATATGAAGTGAAATCGCAGCTTGAGTGCCAGTGGCTGAGACTTATGTGTATTGAATTCATGATTTGCAAACTAAATCAAGAGGCTTGAATTCTTGGGTCCCCAGAGTAAAGCTGTAATGATTCTAGGAATATAGAAGATAGTGAAAAAAACTTCCATATGAAGAATTTTAATGAAATTAAAGAAGGTAAAAGAAAAAAAGAACGAAAGAGGTGAGGGAGGAGTAAACCATGAAAGAAATAGAGAAATGTGTAAGAATGAAATTGCATATCCTAGTGAACCTGAAAGAATGTGAAGACTTTTAAACAAATAAGACTGTTACATTTAAGAAATCCATACAAGTGTTCTATCCTGACGGAGCTGAGCCTGAGAGACGGCCCTGCCCCCAGCCCGCTCTGTTGCTGAAGGTTTCTGCTCGGGACCCCCAGGGGAGCTGAGATTGGGAGGCGGGCCCCCCACCCCGCCCCCACCCGCTCCATTCTTGAGAGTCGCTGCATAAAGCCCCCCGAGGGATCAGAGTCTCGGAGACAGCCCTGGCCCCGCCCCAGCACCTGAACTAAAGCTCACTGATTGACAGCCAGCAGGAGGAAAGCCCATTTGAATCTCAGAGGCCAGGCGCTGGCTGGGCGGATCCAGGCGGGGGTGGAAGGGAATCTCAGAGGTCAAGTAACTGGCTGGGAAAATGCCTAGAAAGGGGAAGAAAAATAAGACTTTAGAGAGTTTTTTCCAACAAATGCAAATGATCCCAACCTTCGGATCAGATGGGGAGGACGAGAACGTATTTTTCCCATCAGGGAAAGATGTGGAGGGCGGGGGCCTCAGTACCCCAGACACCCCAGGGGGGTGTTGGGTGGGCTCAGGCCTTGGAAGAGCTTAAAAAGGATTTTGAAAAGCAAGTTAGACAGGTGGAGGAAAGACTGGGAAAAGAAATGACAAAGATGCAAGAAGAGTATGAAAAAAAAGGTCAATATCTTGGTAAAGGAGACCCAAAAAAATGCTGAGGAAATTAACACCTTGAAAAATAGGCTCACTCAATTGGCAAAAGAGGTTCAAAAAGCCAATGAGGAGAAGAATGCATTCAAAAGCAAAATGAGCCAAATGGAAAAAGAGGCTCAAAAGCTCACTGAATTTAATAGTTCTCTCAAAATTAGAATGGAACAGATGGAGTCTAATGATTTTATGAGAAACCAAGAAATCACCAAACAAAACCAAAAGAACAATAAAATGGAAGAGAATGTGAAATATCTCATGGGAAAAACAACTGACCTGGAAAATAGATCAAGGAGAGACAACTTAAAAATTATGGGACTACCTGAAAGCCATGATCAAAAAAAGAGCCTAGACATCGTCTTGCATGAAATTATCAAGGAAAACTGCCCTGACATTCTAGAACCAGAGGGCAAAATAAGTATTGAAAGAATCCATCGATCACCACCTGAAAGAGATCCATAAAGAGAAACTCCTAGGAACATTGTGGCCAAATTCCAGAACTCCCAGCTCAAGGAAAAAATCTTGCAAGCAGCCAGAAACAAACAATTCCAGTACTGTGGTAATACAATCAGGATAACCCAAGATCTAGCAGCTTCTACATTAAGGGATCGAAGGGCGTGGAATAGGATATTCCAGAAGGCAAAGGAACTAGGACTCAAACCAAGAATCACCTACCCGGCTAAACTGAGTATAATATTTCAAGGGAAAATATGGTCTTTCAATGAAACAGAGGACTTTCAATCATTCTTGATGAAAAAACCAGAGCTGAAAAGAAAATTTGACTTTCAAACACAAGAATGAGAGGAAGCATGCAAAAGTAAACAGCAAGGAGAAGTATTAAGGGAATTACCAGAAATGAACTGTTTGCATTCATACATGGAAGGACAATATTTCTAACTCTTAAAACTTTTCAGTATCTGGGTGGTTGGTGGGACCACACATACACATGTACATGCATGCACACACATACACACATGCATTCACATGCAGAGACAGAGAGCACAGATTGAACTGAATAGGATGGGACCATACCTTAAAAGGAATTAAGGTAAATGATGAGAGAGAAATGTAGTGAGAGGAAAGAGGGAGAAATGGAAGGGGGTAACTATATGTCATTTAAGAGGCAAGTAGGAGATGTTTTTAGTGGAGGGAAAAAGAGGAGAGCTGAAGAAAAAACAAACAAACAAACAAACAAACAAACAAAAGTTTACCCTCATCACATTTGACTAAACGAAGGAGTGAAATGCACACTCATTTTGGTATGAAAACCTATCTTACAGTATAAGAAAGCGGGGGAGAAGGAGATATTGGGGGGGGATGATGGAAGGGAGGGCAAAGGGAGGAGGGAGTAATTGAAAGTCAACACTTGGGGAGGGACAGGATCAAAGAGAAACAATGAGGGGCAGGTGAGGAGGGATGGCAATTCAGTTAGTCTTACACAACACGACTATCAGGAAGGTCATTTGCAAAGCTACACAGATATGGCCTATAATGAATTGCCTGCCGTACCAAAGGGAATGGGTGGGGAGGGAGGGATGGGGAGAATTTGGAACTCAAAGTTTTAGGAACAATTGTTTAGTATTGCTGTTGCAACTAGGAAAGAAGACATACAGTTAATGAGGAATAGAAAGTCATCTGGCCCTACAGGAGAAAAGAGAAGATAGAGACAAGGGAAGGGAGGGATGACAGAAGAGAGGACAGATTGGAGATAGGGAAAATTAGATTGCTTGGGGTATTGGGGTGGGGGGAGGGGAGAAAAAGGGAGAAAATTTGGAACCCAAAAATTTGTGAAAATGAATGTAAAATAAATAAATAAATAAATAAATTATTAAAAAAAAAAAAAAAAAAAAAAGAAATCCATACAAGTGTTCTAAAAAAAATAAATTTCTCCAAAGTACAAACAGGTATATGACTGGTTTCCAATGTAACCTGGCAAGAATACATTCTCCATCAAGTCATAGTTTGAATGACAAAGGATTAGAATAGTGCAGGACAATAGTTCATCTACATTTCAAGGCCTTAGTTCAAAAGTTCAACATATACATTATAAATAAGTATAGTCTGACAGAGTGGAAAAGATCAAAGAAAACACTTGCAATGAAGACAGAAGACCATCAAAAGTACCAGCCATTTATCTATCTCTTGAAGATATATCATGACTTTAAGAGTCACAGTTAATCTCATCAAGAAACACTTTGAACTTTATTCTAGTAAAGAAGAAAATGGAATATGCTTAAGGCACTCAAGCATTGGTCATATGCATTCCCTCCACAAAGTCAAAGACAGATGTTAGGAATATGAGTTTCCAATTTGCTTTACATTTCTCTAATTCTTCAAGGACTCTTTTGGCTACATAGGACATTTTGAAGTCTTTAGCACGTTAATAGTATTAGAATTGAATTCACTATATTCATCTCAATTCAACAAGAATTTATTAAAGTTTACTTCGTAAAATTCACTGTTGGTTATTAGCCATTCAGAGACAAAAATGAAACAGTTCCTGCCTTCAAGGAGCTTATATTCCTCCAGAGATACAATGGTCAGTCAACAAAGATTTATTAAATATCTCCTATGTTCCAAGTACTTTGCTAGGTTCTAGTGATACAAATAATGCAAAAGACATGTACATAGATAAATAAATGAAAACAATTTACAGAATACAAAATGACAGAGAAGGAAATTGAAGAGGCAAAGGAGAGGAGGGAGAACATTACAGAAACTGGAACAAAAAAAAACCTATGCAGATTTTGAACATGGACTATAATGTAAAGGATTTTTTGTAATTTAATTTAGCTTATCTTATTCTGAACCAAATAAGCAATAATTAAGATGAGTATATCCATATAAAGACAAATAGGAAAAGAGAAAGATTGAACATAAACCTGAATCTCTATTATGTACAACTTTCTTTTTACCTATATAATAAATTCCCTCTATTACTTTGAAAGTTGCCCTGCTTATGTGTAAAGAATCTTTGGAAAACACATGTAATTTTATCTCAGTTCTTCACAACTATCTTGGAATCCATATTCAAATAACTGTATGGCAGAACATGAATAAACAAACTCTGATTAGGACAAGATAATCTTTAATAACTGATCAGTGAAATACATGGTTTGTGTTCATTACTGTCAGGATTAGGGATGGAAATAGGCCTTTCTAAAATGAAGTAGATATTTAGTTAATATTGTTCCAAAGCAATTAAAAAAATCAAATGACCTGGGGATTGAAGTAACTTTTACAAAATCTATAGGAGTTAGCAAACCAGCATTTCTGATGAATATGTAGATTGCTATAACCTGTGAAAACAGTTTATGTAAACCCATTTGAATAAAATCATCACATCTCTGATTGTCAATTCAATTTCTCCTCATTAATCTATTTAGACTTTCTTTTTTTTTTGCCCATACCTTCTGGTTTAGTTTTATTTTCTTTGCTAATCAATTTTGACTTATGTATTGATAATTCATTTTTGCTTATTGTTAATATAATTTTGTTTCTTAATGAGATCTTTCCCATCCATTAATAGACCCATGTGACCTGCTTAAGTTGCACAGAAGGCTGAGTCACTTGAATCTAAGTCACATTAGGGGGGAAGCAGGAAGAAGTAAAGGTAGAGCAGACCTGA
Source organism: Bettongia penicillata ogilbyi (assembly GCA_023548195.1). Lineage (NCBI taxonomy): Eukaryota > Metazoa > Chordata > Mammalia > Diprotodontia > Potoroidae > Bettongia > Bettongia penicillata. The sequence continues at coordinate 2,044,961 of JAJHZJ010000083.1, forward strand.
GAGGAAATTGGGTGTGAGCAGTTGGAACTGAGGGGAAAAGAGAAAGCAAGCAGTTGGCTAGAGTGAGTGGGCAAGTTTGTTTGTGATTTTGTTTAAGGGATCCTGTTTGTGATTTGTTTAAGGGAGTTGGTTTGTGGAAGGTCTAATGGAGGAAGACTTAGGGATGGTGTTATCTTCTGCATTGTCATAGTATATAGAAATCTTTGTTACTATGATGAATTTGGCTTTCTGGTGTCAGAATAAATGTTTTGGTACTGTCTTCCATGTGGAGAGTCTGTTGTATTTTGAGATTCAGTACTGTGCTAGCATACTCATGGCTGCCATAGGCACTGTGAATATTGCATTGGCATTACAACTTAGCAGTCAGTTATTTCAATATTGCTTGGTTCCCCATTCCTTGTCCTTTACCCTTTCAATAATCTGTTTTCCTTAATTCCTAGTCATTTTCAATTCTGGACCTCAAGGCTCTCCCTTTCTTTGTCTTCATTTTTTAATTTCAATTCATGATAAAATTTTATTGAGAGATATTCCATTTTAAGAAACTTCCAGAGACAATAAATCAACATTATTTTTGCAATGAACAAATGTTATGTGAATATTACTCATTTATACTTTTTAATTCTTTAAATCAAGAAAGCATTCATATGTTGCAAGGCTAGGACATGAAATATTAGAAAAATAAATAGTTTAAATAAGGTAATAGAGGTCAACTATTCCAACCAATATTTGTACAGTTGTCCAAATGTAGAAAGGGTTTCCTTTCTTTTGAGGAGTAATGAATTCCCAGTCACTGGGGGCCTTCAATGAGTAGATGAATTACCACTTGGTAGAGATTTTGTAAAGGAGACCTAACTACACAAAAATTTGGGTCAGACTTGATGACTTCTAAGGTCTAGTATAGCTCAGAGTTTCCATGACTCCTGTTTTGAGCCTAATTTTTGGTTCTTGAAGAGATTATAGATTCTTTTGTTTATAGTTCCCAGGCGCACTCTCTTATGGTTACCTCTTTCATAAACTTAAATTGAGGACTACTTTCATCTAGAATCTTGGAAATGATCCCTCTGGAGAAGACATTGAATGTGGACTGGAGAGTTGAATTCTTGTATAGACTGTATTTTCCTTGCTAAGTCATTTAGCCTCAACAGACCCCCATTCCTTCCTCTATAAAATAAATAAGTTTGATTAGGTCAGAACATTGGTCAGTGGACATTTGTTCTTTTAAAATTTTGATAACATGATTGATTTCCTTTGAAATCCTATGTATTTTGTTTTATATATTTAGAAAATGTTATTCTGCAAAGGGCTCCATAGGCTTCACCAGATTGCCAAAGGGAGCAATGAAACAAAAATGGCTAATAAATTCCAAACTAGATGTTTTCTAAGTTTTCTTCCCGTTTTAATGTTATATGAATTTAAGATTTCTGTTTTGGGAATTGTCTTTTCTTTTGATCTATTTTTCCTATCTTCTATGATCCAGTGAACCCTACGAGGTAGAATTTAACTCCTTGTTTTAAGCTATTTTGTTACCTTTGAATTTTGTGCATGTTTTGTATATTTGGGTATAGATATCTGAGGTCACAAGTCTTGTTTTTCATTATGTTCTTGGATATTGTTTTCTCTGAATTGCTCTTTTCCTCTGTTGATATCCCTTTTCCTGTTCAATTTGAATCAAATGTACTTTTGTCACCTTAACCTTCCTCAGTACTCAATTCCTCTTCCTTCTTTGTCTTATTTAGTCAACTGACTTCTCCCATGTGAAGTGCCACAACAGTCATTTAACCAATACAATTTGACTCTCAAAAATTCTATAATTTAGGTTAACCTTCCTCTGAGATATGTACATATCTACATTCACTGTATTATCTTCACCTTTTATCATGTCCCATTGAAGACATTATAACCAACATATTCAATGTTGAAAGCTAAACTTTATGACTTCCATTAAATGTTTAACAATTCTTAAGATCTCACATATATATTAAAATGTAAGAAGTTGTTGGTGTATGTGTCTATGTTTGCATGAAACAGAGAGAGACAGAGACAGAGAGAGACAGAGACAGAGAGATAGAGACAGAGATAGAGACAAAGAGACAGGCAGACAGAGAGACAGAGATCCCAAATCCACACCCATGATGGAGGAGGTTGTGGTAGGAATGTTATGGGGTTGATCTGGCATTGTATTTGGTAGATTTAAGGCTGACTTAAGTTATTCAGAAGATTGAAGAGTTTCATTTGAAAACCACAAATTGCAGTTTACAGAGATTTTCAGTTATTAAACACTAGGCAACACAACTTTTCTTGTATTCTCTTTGAAAGCCAGGTGGAAAGATAGTGTGTTGTGATGTGATGCATAGTGATATAATCTCTGAAGTGTACAGTTTTTGTTTCCTGACTTTTATGTTGCAAAGAAGTTAACATAATATAATCTCTCTCTCTCTCTCCTCTCTCTCTCTCTCTCTCTCTCCTCTCTCTCTCTCTCTCTCTCTCTCTCTCTGTCTCTCTCTCCATCTCTCTCTCTCTCTCTCTCTGGCCAAACGCCAGAACAATTCCAGCACTTTTAGTATCATTTGAAAGTCAGCGATGTATAAACATAGCATATTATCTTGGTTCTAATTAAAAGGATCAGTAGTCTGTGACTTAAAAAACATTTGTGTGTGTTGGGCCCTGAAGGTTTGGAAGCTTAGAGAAATACAAAGTAGAGAAAAATCAAAACAGAAGAATGTATATAAGTGATATAAATGAATAGATGGGGAGAGAAACCAAGAGATACAAAGTGAATAAAATACTTTTACATGATGATGATGTCAGGCAAAGATAACAATATCGATAGTTTGATGATTCTATGATTTATGATCTCATCACTGTTGGTACTCCTTCCATTGGTATAGCTCATATCCCTCTCCTATATCACATTTTATCCCATGAGAATTTTGTTGAACTCTTTGTTAATCTTCTGGAAAGTGGTTAAGGAGTTGGATGAATCCACCCATTGGACTTGGGCCCTTCCTCTAGATTCAGAACTCTTATACATGACTGGCCTATGTTCTTTCCTATTCTTACATCTCTTTGAAGGTATTTCTTACACTCCTTCTTGGATGACATTCTCCATTGGTAAGATGTTACAGTCTGAGTTTACCAACGCTGAAACAAAATTAAAAAATGGGGAAGTGACAAAATCTCATTTTTCTTATGTTGACTAAAAGTATAATTTCATGTTCTAGTTCTGTTTGGGTCATTGAAGTATTCAGTTTTTAGAAGTTCTTTACTTGAACCATGAGATCAGGAAGCTGGAAATATTTCATGAGCTTCCATTGCCACAGCTCTCAAACACAATGATACTTTTGGTTCATTTATTGGGCACTGGGAGATTTTTCCCAAATGAAATCTTTCCCCAGCATTTAAGAACAGATTGTGCAACCTTTAGTCAAATAGGATTATAATTTCAGAAGTGCGAGAAGTACCCCAGAGATCATCCAGCAGGTTCTAAGGATTCACAGATAATGAAACACAGAGTGGATCTTAAGAAAAACTATGGCAGAAATCAAAGGGCAAGAGGAGCTTCATAGATTATTCTCAATACAGTGACTCAAACCTAGAAGTCAATGGGCAACCAGGGTTAATAGAAAAATTGATTTATTATAATTGAAATTCTTTAACATGAAGCTTCTATATGAGATATTATGTATTTTTCCTCTTTATGATTGTCCCATATTCTAAGAACTACTAGAATGTCACTTTTTGAGAAAATCAAGTGTATTTTAGAAGAGCAAAAATAGAATCCCCTCTGACTAGAAATGATTTGCTCTGTTTTCAGCTCCCTCTTATTCATTGTCTTTTTTTAATTTCTGCAAAGTACACTTAACAAAATATTTCTCTCCAATAGAATGTAGTCAGTGACAAGAAGTGGACATGTTTTATTCTTGGAAATATAACAATGCTATTAGTAGTGATGGGCACAGAGCAGATCTACAGCTCACAAGATGGTATTGCAGCCTAATCAAATGATGCATGTGTCCCAGAAAAGGTATTGAAGAATCAGTCAATGATTGCAGGAGAAAGTTATACATCTTTTTACAGTAATTCAAATGAGCTTGGATATAGCAACAATTATTATGAATTTGGCAGGCTACCTGCATATCAATTGGTAATATAAGTAACAAGGGATCTCTTTATAACACTTAAAAAATCCTTCCAGATTCTATACTTAGGGAAAAAAGATGGGGGCAAGATTTGGCATTTGCCACAGAGGAACACAAGCTATAGTAAAAACTGTTTTGGGGGAGCACATAAGTAAAAATAAATTATTTACCATGATTTAGAAAAAAAAGAAATTCATTCTGAAATTTCTTCTTTCCAATGATTTCAAAGTATATTGATTTTATTTATAACTGAGCATATGTACTAGGAAATTATGACAAATGTACTAATGGGAGACACGTGATTTTTTTTGGAGGGGAAAGCAGATTTCAGAGCAAGAAGAGAAAAGATCACTAGGAACTGATGTCCTAAAAATTCTACAGGGCAAATCAACTGAAGAGTTATGAGAATCTCTCAAGAATGACAAATGTGGGAGTCATATTAGGAGAACATTATGGATGCACAGGCAACTCACTGAACAATTTAGATTTTATAGAGAGTGTAAAAACTCAGAATGGACTGAATATCACACTATATACAAAGGATAAGAAAAAGGTTTTCTTTTCCTCCTATGCTAGAAATAAGAATACCCTTCCCATCACACCTGACAAATTGTCTTTGCTTAGAGATTTCAAGTGAGAACAACCCACTTACTCCCAAGGCAGCCTATTCAATTTTTTTTGGAGCTTTAAGCATTAGAGAGTTTTGTCTTTTACAAAAATTCATTAGCTTCATCTTCTAGTGTCACTATCGTGTCATGTTTTTTATAGGAAATCAAGAGAATTTTAAGACAGTAAAAATAGTATACACTTTCTGAGTAGGAACCATTTCCTTTGTGTTCTGTACCCTCCTCATTCTCCTTCATTTAGTTTCACCAAATCCATTTGACAAAATTTTCTTCTTGTTAAAGATTGTTGTCAGCTTCTTAGGGAAATAATTATTTTAGTCTGTTCCTTTATCTTTTTTTAAGTCATTATAGTCAACACCACATCTATAATTGCACTATTTACTGGCAATTTCTCATAGGCTCTTCATAGAATTTTCTTTTTATTGATGAAAACAACTGTTAATACTATTCTAATAAGAAAGAAGTTTCCATTCATCTTCTCCCATGTTCTCCATAGATTTCAGTAGGTCTTTATAACTAAAAATTGACAGTCTTTTCCCACTACATACGCTTTCTCCAATTCCATGGAAAGAGGAAGCTCATAGTGAGAAAGTAACAAATGAAAATTAAAATTGCTTTTCTCTGCAATATTTCATTTGGCCTATTCTAGTATTTGGCAGTATTCCAATAACAGAATACATAATCTCTATAGGTAATCCTACTGAAACAGGTGTTTTATGCATACATACATATTTCAGATCTAACATGTGGTTCCAACAGTTCCTTGTTTGCTGCTTTCCCCGCTGAGATAACAGTGTCCTAAGTGATTGAATGATATGGATGTAACAATACTAAAATGACATCCCCAGAGTGATATTCTATGGACAGATTTTGGAAAGACATAGACAAGAGCTCATAGGCAGAGTGCAAATGGATGGGTTGTGAGATATGCCATCAAAGGTGTCACCACAGATCACATCACAATGTATTGAAGAAATAATGCTCTTGTTTTAGGATTCAGATGACCACGCAGATGAAGTATTTTTTAACTGTCCTAGAATTTAGTAAAAGTCATATTTAAGGTAAATAAAAATTTATTTATCAACCATCTGTAGTTAAAAATCTAGTTTGTGATTTTCCTGGCTTTACAAAAGCTCAGAATTCAGTGGACTACTTTCAAATGTATAGTGATAGAATATGAACTTGAGTAAATGGAATTGCTGTTGATGCCGGAAGAATTAAATATGAGAAAGTGAATAAAGTCAGAGATTGAAAAACAATTTTCATAAAAATTAAAAGATAATGAGTATATGATGAGTTATTACAGAGCAATAAATGATCAACAATTTGCACATGATAAAAGATAATTAAAGTCCCTTTCAAAAGTGACTAATTTCAATGTATTAAAAAAGGGCAGACCATTCTACCTGTTTTCTATTGACATAAAAAATCCATTACATTCAGGAGGTCCAACTTCCAGGGTTGAGTCATCTATTCCAGAATATCGAAATACCTAATTCATACAAGGCAATACATATTCTAGTTAAGTGATGCACTCCCTTCAAACTAATTGTGACTTGATTGTTCATAAGAATGTCAAGTAATTTATAAAGAGGGAAGAATTTTTGTCATCATAAATAATGGAAAATTTGTGTCTACTAGTAAAATATATGATACAGTCATCAGTAATCTATCTGAAGTTTATTAGGTGAATACAGGCTCAAAGATTTGACCTTTTGTTATTTGAAGAAAAATGATATATATATGAACAGAAATGGGGTAACGGGACAATCAATCCTCTAGTGAAAATTTCAAGTTTAATTTTAGATGACAGGATGTTCAAGTGTTGTAACACCAATAAGATATTCATAGTGCCTACGGCAGTTATGAATATACCAGCACAGTTCTGAATCACAAAATATAACAGACTCTCCACATGGAAGACAGAACCAAAACATTTATTCATACATCATAAAGTTGAATTCCATCACTAGAAAACCAAATACATCATAGTAACAAAGTTATCTATACACAATAACTATGCAGAGGGCACTACCATCCCCAAGTCTTCCCTCTATTAGGCTTCCCACAACCCAACTCCCTTAAGCAAAATCACAATTTCTCCCACTTATACAAGTTGCTGCCTGCTCTTTCCCAGCTCTAACTAATCTGACTAACTTCCTCTCATCTCTGCTCAAGCACTGCCTCTTCCTATTCCATCTTTCCTGTATTATTCCCTCCTGTTCCAACTGTTCAGCAACTCCTCCCACAAAAGTCTTCATATATTTCTATTCTCTTTTTTGATCCTGTCCCTCCCCCAGTGTTGACTTCAAATTGCTCCCTCTCTCATTGCCCGCCCTTCCATCATCCCCCGCCTCCTTATCTCCTTCTCCCCCCCTTTCCTGTATTGTAAGATAGGTTTTCATACCAAAATGAGTGTGCATTTTATTCCTTCCTTTAGTCGAATGTAATGAGAGTAAACTTCATGTTTTTTTTCTCAGCTCTCCTCTTTTTCCCTCCACTAAAAAGTCTCCTGCTTGCCTCTTGAATGAGATATAATTTACCCCATTCCATTTCACCATCTCTCCTCCCAATACATTTCTCTCTCATCGTTTACATTAACTTTTTAAAGATATGGTCCCATCCTATTCAATTCACTCTGTGCTCTCTGTCTGTGTGTGTACGTGCATGTGTGTATGTGTGTGTGCGCACGTGTGCATGTGTGTGCATGTGAGTGTGTGTGAATATGTGTGTGTGTGTGTAATCCCACTAACTACCCACATACTGAAAAGTTTCAAGAGTTACAAATACTGTCTTTCCATGTAGGAATGTAAACAATTCAACTTTGGCAATTCCCTTATGACTTCTCATTAGCTGTTTACCCTTTCATGCTTCTCTTCATTCTTGTGTTTGAAAGTCAAATTTTCTTTTCAGCTCTGGTCTTTTCATCAAGAATGCTTGGAAGTCCTCTATTTCATTGAAAGAACAGCTTTTCCCCTGAAGTATTATACTTAGTTTTGCTGAGTAGGTGATTCTTGGTTTTAGGCCTAGTTCCTTTGACTTCTGGAATATCCTATTCCATGCCCTTTGATCCCTTAGTGTAGAAGCTGCTAGATCTTGTGTCATCCTGATTGTATTTTCACAATACTTGAATTGCTTCTTTCTAGCTGTTTGCAATATTTTCTCCTTGACTTGGGAATTCTGGAATTTGGCCACAATGTTCCTAGGAGTTTCTCTTTTGGGATCTCTTTCAGGTGGTGATTGGTAGATTCTTTTGATATTCTATTTTACCCTCTGGTTCTAGAATAATATCAGGGCAGTTTTCCCTTGATAATTTCTTAAAAGGTGATGTCTGAGACTCTTTTTTTGATCCATGGCTTTCAGGTAGTGTGATAATTTTTAAATTGATCTCTCCTGGATCTATTTTCCAGGTTAGTGGTTTTTCCAATGAGATGTTTCACATTGTCTTCTCTATTTTCATTTTTTTATTTTGCTTGATTGTTTCTTGATGTCTCATAAAGTCATTGGCTTCCATTTACTCAAATCTACTTTTTAAGGGTTTTTTTTCTTCAGTGAATTTTTTTGCCCCTTTTTCTATTTGGTTAATTCTGCTTTTTATGTCATTCTTCTCCTTGTTGTTTTTTGGACCTCTTTTACCATTTGGTCTAATATGTTTTTTAAGGTGCTGTTTTCTCCAGACTTTACTGTGTCTCCTTTACCAAGCTGTAGACTTGTTTTTCATGATTTTCTTGAATCACTCTACTATCTCTTCCCAATTTTCCTCTACCTCTTTTACTTTATTTTCAAAATACTTGAGATTAATTCATATTTTTCTTTGAGGCTTCAGATGTAGGAGCTCTGCCTTTATTATCTTCTGAGTGTGTTTTGGTCTTCTTTGTTTTCATGGTAACTTTCTATAGTAAGATTTTTTTCCTATTGTTTGCTCATTTCCCAGCCTATTTTTTGATTTTTTAAGTCTTTGCTAAGGTTTCCAGGTGGAGGGTGCACTATCCCAAGCTGCAGGGGATTTGTGCAGCCATTTTCAGAGATACTTCTAGAGATCTGTAAGTTTTCAGTTTTACTAAGGCGGTATGATCCAAGGGGAGATATGTTTACTACTTTCTCAGTCTCTGTTCTGGTCTGTCAATGACCACAAGCCCTCTTTTCTGTCCTAGAACTGTGAGAAAGGTCTCCCCCCCACTGCAGCCACAAGTTCTGGTGTTCTAGTGCTCCTCCTTGCTCTGTGACTATCACCCAGGAGTGTGACCCTAGAGCTGAGTGTGGGCAAAGCAACATTCCCTGCCTCAGTGCTAGCAAAGAGACCCTTGTAATCTCCTTCTGACCAGTTGTTGAACCTCCTTACAGTCTATACACTGAGAGATGCAGAGGCAGCTGCTGTCATTGATAATTCAGTGACTCCTAAGGCATGCTACTTGTTTTCTGAGGCCAGGTCTGAGCTGGCATGGCCTGTGCTGGGCTGTGTTCCACTCTTACCCAGACATGATAGACTTTTCCTACTGACCTTTTAAGTCATCTTTGGCTGGGAAATCATTTTATCCTGTCCTTTTGTGAGTTCTGTTGCTCCAGGAATTGTTTTATGGCATTATTTAAAGGTGTTTAGGGGGGATGGGGGACAGCTCAGGTGAATTGCTACCTTTTCTCCACCATCTTCCATACTTCAGTTTTAATTAAACACTTCATCTGTAAAACACTACACTCAAGAGAGTGCCTTGTTTAATAGGGTCAGTGGTAAACATGGAGGAAAGATAAATTCAGTTCTTAGGTAATGAACTCTTGTTTATACATCCCAGTAACCTGCTTGCTTTTTAAGCTTGAAGCATTTAGCTAATTGGTATTTAATAGTGTGCCATAGTTGCCTTCATCCTCTTCTGCTTGTGCAGAGCTAGTCCTGTACCTATAACTTCTTTTTCAAATATATAAAATGGATTTTTCAAAGATCCTAGAACAAACAATTACTATCCAACTGGAGCTTGAATTTTATAGAATTGAATACCAGAAGAACAGTTAGAAATGTTGCATTGATTTATGCAAGTCACATGTTCATTCCACGTCCGTTTCTCCTGCTGGAAAAGAAGCATAAGAAAACCAGACCCAAGAGCAAAATTCATAAAATACCTTGAGATATTTAGCTGGAAAGTGCTTCAGGAATTTTTAAAACACCATGTGTGCTTTTTATGATTCTCAAAGATGTGCCTACAGCATGCACCAGGTGTGCCAACACACCTGAGCACACCTGGCCCGCATTGTGTCCACCAGAGTCTTCAGTACCTGGTCAGGGTGTGAAGGTGAACTTGATTTCTCAAAGATATACCAGTGTAGCATGAGCTCTGCCGAACTTTGAGGATGGTCCTGGCAAGAGACTACACTCGGAGAACCAGTCTAATGAAATCTTGAGAGGCTACTCACAAGAAGGTTCATCACCAGGTGATGTTGGAGTTTTTAGCCACAGCAATTCACAAAAACTGTGTGTTAAGGTGTGAAGAGGTAGAAATTGCACCAATCATAGTGTCATATGATCATGGAGCCAGAGCTTGAAGGGCACTCACTGTCATCTGGTCCAACCCCCTCATTTTATGAATGAGGAAACTGAGACCCAGGGAGGTTCATAGACTTGTCTGAAATTGAACAGGTAACAAGCACAGAGCATAGAAAGAATTCTCATGCTGGCAAAATTATATATTCCTGAAGGATGGAAGTAAGTATGCTTTAATGGGAGTGTGATGCTATCAGTATGAACTGAAATATGTGGCATTCATTTTAACATTTCAGAGATGAAAGGAGCTTATGGAAACTCAAGAAAAAGAGAGAGTCTTCCTTGCCTAGAAATTTCTTCTGATAATATTATGAATTAATGTTTCCTCTCTTATAGAAGACCCCTAGTAATGTACTCTTTTTTTCACTCTCTCTCATAGCCTGCCACATATTGGAATGTCCCAGTGGAACGGCTCAAGATGTCATAAATACCATCGGGCCAGGCTTTTGAACTTCGATTTAAAGAGTATTTGAAAATCCTTCTTCTTTGAACATTCCCAGTGAAAGGTCAGCCAAGTGTTCTGTAATTGTTTGACTTACTATATTCTGCTTTTCTCTCAGATAAAATGTGGCTTATGTTGAGTGGCTCACAAACAATGTGTTTTATATTTTTTCCATACGTGAAGGTGTTGTATCAGACACAAAGCGGGATTTCTAATTCTTCTTCAGTATATACTCATCTTCATATTATTTTGCAATTTTGTGAACCAGGTGGTAGACTCTTAATTTAATCCAGACGCTATATTTTTTAATAGCTTAATTTTAAAAAATCAACAACACCTTCCCATTTTCTCTCTTTATCCCCCCATGTTCTTTTACATAGCAGTTAAAAAACTCAAGAACCAAGAAGCAAGGAACAGGAACAAAACATTAGGAACCAGCACTTCCTGCTGGCCTGATAATCCATAATAACAAAGAACAGATGAGATAATGGACACAAAGTACTTTGCAAGTCTTAAAGCTGTATCAACAAGAACTATATGTGTGTGCCTTATATTTGCACAGTGATATTCAGTTTTCTGAGAGTTTTCATCTACATTACTTTTGCATTCTGCAAAGTTAAAAAAAAATCAGTTCCTTCTAAACCGTGTCTCCAGTTGAACAGGTTGTGATGGAAAGATCTACTCATGCTATCCATGGCTCAGCAACTTGGAATGGAAAAAATCTTTCTGTCCTGTCAGATGCTACCATATGTGGAACAGGACATGAGTCTGGGTATCTCATCATCTGAGCTTAAGAAAGTAAATTCTCAGGCCCCTTTTATATGTAGGGTTTTCCTATAATCTGTCACTTTCATTCTTGTTCAAACAAACCCTGGTATGAAAAATTTTCCTTTCGAAAGAAGCGGCAAGGGAGTGTAAGAACCCCCGGGTCTTTAGTTTGTTACAGGAGGACAGATGCATGTTAATCAATGCTAGCATTCTGTTGGAGTGTAAAAAGCCCAGGTGGTATGTCCCTGTCAGTGACATCACTTCAGTCTAAAGCAGGTTAGATTTATTGTTTCTTTAAAAAAAACAACACAAAACTTTTACTCACTCCCATTTGGAGAAAAATGCATTTGTTTTTGCACCCTTCTTTAATTTAAAAACAAATGCATGTTTATATAAATCCTAGCCACATGTCACATCTGGTTTTAATATTTCTTTATAAACCCTATATACTTCATCCAGATTTATGCCGACAAGATAACTGGCTATAGTTCCCACATTTTTCTTATTTTGATTTAATGAACTGAGCTAGGCTTTCTACTGAAAGAACCATATTGGTTCTTTGGACAAAGCATTTTAGAAGGAAACTGACAGCATTCTTCTGGAACACTAAATGCCCTGGAGCATCTCAGAAAGCCTTTATGTTCTTATGTTTCTTATGACAAAATGGCCACCCTTCAAAGAGTTTTGATTTTTAATAATTAACAGAAGAAAGTGTGAAACATCATTTGCTGTAGCACCAATTGTTGGCTATCATCATTTCAAGAACCCAGCGAAAACTAAAGAATTCAAACATCCGAATTTTTCCATTCAACTGTTTGGCACAATGTCAGTAAAGCTATAGATTTATAGATGCCTTCTTTCATTCAAAAAACATTTATTCAACTGTTGTATGCAAAACACTTTGTGAGGTGCTAAATTATCAGAGCAAAATCTGTTTATACAAATAACAAGGTAGGGTCTTATTAGTAGGAATAATGTATCCCCTGTAGTGTTCCCATGTATTCAAACTTGCACTAATAAGGTTATAATTATGTAAGATATAGTCATTGCATCCAACCCGATGGAAATAGTGTGAATTTGTTTTTCACTCTAATCAAGACCCAACTGAATCTTGCTGACAGTACCTATTCCTTGTGCATGTCTACTAGGATTTTAATTCCTGAATTAGCCTGTTGACTGTTTTCCCACTTTTCAGGGAGGAGGGGAATATTGAAGACAATACAAAAGAGAAGGAAGAACACGAATATTACAACGAAATTCCAGGGAAGCAGCCACCTGCTGGTGGTGTTTTAGATGCCCGAATGAAAGTCCAGACCACAGAGCAAAGAACTTACTGCCCAATACAATGTGAAAAGCTATGCTGTTCAGTAAGGAAATCTTTCTTTGTGCTAGAATAAGGGGTGGCATTTTGTTAATGCGTCTACTCTCGTTTATTTCATTTTCCAGTTTCAAAAGTCATAGATCTATAGGTTTAAAGATGGAAGGTACCTTAGAGGCTAACTACAGTAGTTCAAGCCCAATTCTTTAAAAAAAAAAAAAAAAAAAAAAGAATTCTTAAAAAAAATTGAAAAGAATTCTTTTCCTCTATATTCTAGATAGGGAAACTGAGGCTCAAAGGTTGTTGTTTCTCATTTGTTTCAGTCATGTCTGACTCTTCATGACCCCATTTGGGGTCTTCTTGGTGAAGATGCTGGAGTGGTTTACCATTTCCTTCTCCAGCTTATTTTACAGATGAGGAAACTGGGGCAAGCCAGATTAAGTGACTTAATCCAGAGTCACACAGCTAGTAAATGTCTGAGGCTGATTTTGAACTCAGGTCTTCTTGACTCAGGTCTGGTGCTCTATATTTGCACCACCTAGGTCCCCCTGAGATTACATGCTTGATTGAAAGTCATAGAGTAAACCATTGTCAAAACCTACTGTAGAATCTAGTGTATAATGCCAGCTGAAACATCCCCTCTTTCCTTCATTTATTATTAGATTTGGAGTCAGAGGACTGAGTTCAGATCCCAGTTCTGCCACTTAATACCTTTGTGATACTGGGCAAATCACTTAATTTCCCTGGGCCTCAGTAGTTTACCCACAAAAAGAGAACTCAGATTTTCTTTCCAGTTCTAACTCTATGATCCTATGTCTAATTTCAGTGATATAACTTTGATTTACTTCTCTTTCCCCCCATATCTATATATTTCCCCAATCCCCATATCTATATTAATATCTAACTTGTACATCACATGAGAAATTCTTTTCTTATAAGATGATGAGATTGGGACGAGACTTCAAAGGATTGTTTAATCTATGCCCTTATCTTTAGAAAAGGCTAACTCCGGACTTTTCCAGACAAATCTGCTAATAAAAGATCTCCAGATGAGAGACGGTTGCCCTCTGTCCATTATTTGGCCAGATGTCCTAAAAACTAAAGTGTCTATCTAAGATCTGGATGAACTTCTGGAAAATCTTACAACATGGCCTTCTAAGAAGATTGTAAATCCACAGAGGCCCTTTTCAGCTGGTATGGCCTTCCCTATAGCTTCTGATCAGCCCCACTAGACCAATGTCCCACAGTCAGAGCTCCTAGTTTAGAGTCCAAGATTCCTTCTCTCACCTTAGACAAATGAGTCAGACAAGAGTGGTCCATATCTATTACTAGGGGATTATCAGGGCATTTTTAAGCTTTTAGCAGAGGGCTATTTTTGTGACTGCTTTATATTTTTCTCTTTCTTACAGCCCCGGAACCCCAAATGTACCAGTGTATACGAAAACTGCTTAGAACCCAGCAAGGCAATCGGTAGGTGGAATTGGTTCCAGTTTGTACTTGGAGCCACAGGGAAGGGTGTGGCCCTTTACCTTTAGCCCTCCCATGGAAAAGCCTGCTCTGTGTATATCCATTCATAGACTCCTTTGGCTGCAGGCCCCCACAGGGAGGAAGGCCTTAAAATCCCTCCTATGTGTCTCTTGGAAGGCTTGCAGGTTTTGCTTGCACTTGGGTACCCTGCTGTGCTGGTCATACTACTTTATGGAGCGTCTCATTATTTTTACATATTAAATGCTGTCTCTCAGGCAGAAAGAGGCTTCCTCTACTTGAGCAGAAGAGAACTTTCTAAAAGGGAATGTTATTCAGAAGAAAAACCTAATGCCCACCCCTGAAAATGTCTTATTAAAAATTCTTCGGTGGGAGTTAGCAATAATCCATGTTGGTTGTGACTTGGCTACAGCAAAGAAAACTTTCTTGTTCTGAACTTTGGTGGTCTCCTGTGAAAATACTGCAGATGCTCAAAAAGTAATAATTGGCAAATATTAATTCAGTCAGCCCATCTGTAGTCTGTGTGCTGTTCCCTGCAAGAGCAGTTAGCTATATTCCAGATGACTGGAGAGTTGCCCCTAGTGCTTCTACTTCTTAGGCAGCAGAGGTGAGAGCTAATGTTACACTGATCTCTCAGGCAGCAGAGGTAAGAGCATGGTGCAACCCCTCCCTCAAACAGTCAGGAGATTGGTGAAGTTTAGTACCCAAGACTGTCAAACCCTGGAAACCCAATTGTATTCCTGCTCTGTCCGTCTTCCAATGCTGACCTGTAGCTCTGCACCAGGACCTAGATTTAGTTTAAGCACTTCTCTTGAGATAGTCATGGACCATTTAAGGGAGTGTCTCTGCTGGCTATATATGCATAAAGGACAGGCCTCCCTCATGTCCCTGAAGACAATGGTTGAACTATAGTGGTTCTTGGTCATGTTTCCATATGGACAGGCTTATTCTTTCATAGGCATAGTTACTATTGGTAAACTCTTCACACCACATTTGCCCAAAGTCTACCCCACCATGAAGTATAGTTGGCTCTTTGTTTAGAAGACTCTATGCACAGTTTTACCCTTGGATGGATGTGCAATGGCAATCTGTAGTCTTATTTCTTCATGGGTACACAAAGTCTAGACCTGTGATTTTCTTGATATAGTGAGCTCTCATTGAGGAACTTCTACCAATGCTGGTTAGTACCTTCTCACCAAGTCTTAGAGAACTACCTAGGGCATTAATCAATTTGCCCAAGGTCACCCAGCCACTATGTTTCAGAGTGAAGACTTGAACTCAGGTTCTCCTGGCTTCTAGGTCACATTCCATCCATTATACCAATGCTGCCCTCACTGAGAAAGTGAGAATAAATGGGCACTACTCTAAATGAGGATCATGTAAAAAGTGTGACTCCCCCTTGAATTTTGCAGGAATATACTCTAAACTATACTTATTAAATGATTAGTTCTTAGCTATCACTTATAACCTAGAATGTAGATTTATTATTCAGGATATACTCTTCATTCCTTATGTTGATTCAATGCTCTAATGCCTCCCAAAAGACCATCATCAGTAAGGGCACTGATAATGAAAATATATCAATAAGCTTGATCTCACATCACTGAAAACTTCTGAAAGTATGAGCTAAATTTAGTAGGTGGTAAGCAATAGAACTCATTCTTTCAGCAGATAACCCAGGCTGAAAATGCTAATAAGTTCAAACATGGATTTGGACAAATTCATAGGAATCAATGATTTAGGACTGGACCTTACAAGCCATGCAGTCCAAGTCCTTTGATTTTACAGAAGAAGAAACTAAGAGAGAGATTAAGTGACTTGCCCAGGGTTCATACATCTAGTAAGTAACTGAGGCAGGTTTAAAATTTAGGTCTTCTTGACTCCAATTCCAGTGGTGGTAGTTGTGGTAAGGTGACTACTGTAAGATAGATGGTAGATAGACAGACAGATAGATAGATAGATAGATAGACAGATAGATAGATTGATTGATTGATAGAAAAATTATCAATTCAAGCCCCTGAGGTCTTCACTAGATCAACAGTTATGAAAGCCAACTTAGGTATATTTGGGAAAAAGTTGGGATACTCCTAAATTTTTAAGGTTGACTTTATATACCATCCTACCAAAAAATTCCTTGTTACAGCTTTTAAGCAAAATTCAACACTCTCTGATGTCAGGGTCCTATGACTTACAAGGGTTCTGTGATCCTGACACAGGGGGACACCTGAAAGAAGAGGGAAGGACTCCAAATGTGCGACTAAGGACAGTTTGCAGCTGCTCTTGTAACGCTGATTCACATATTTTCCAAACTCCTGGGTATTCTCTATGCCTACGACTTTGGGCACCTCACAGCATGTCCTGACACACAGGTCTCAGAGGGAAACACATAACACTGGGACACAGAAAAGCAGGGAAAGTCTTCTAGAAACCAAAGCACTGACATTCACACTCCACCCTTCAAACCATACAGTTTCTTAGTAAGGACGTCTTAATTGTAATGGTCTGTCTCTGTCTCTCTCTTCCTCTTGGTCTCAACTTCTCAGGCAAACATTTCAGCACAAGTTATAGAATAGGGCGATTTAACAGACACCAAATCCCGAGGTTCTGTTCAGGAAGCTAGTATGTAGAATATTAGCCTTGGAGTCAGGAAGACTTGAGTTACAAATCATTCAGACACTTACTATGTGACCTTGGACAAGTTGTTGAACTTTTTCTTTCAGTCTCTGTCTCTTCATCTGTAAAATAGGGATAATATATATCCATACACATATATGTGTATATATGTATATCTATGTATGTGTATATGTATGTATATGTACATATATGTGTGTACATGGGTAGATAGATATAGATATAAATCTGTATGTATAATAGGGATAATAATGCCACCTACTTCCCCAGGATTAGATGAGATAATAATGTAAAGCACTTCGCAAATCTGAAAATACTAGCTGTTATTATTAGCTATCATGCTGTTCCTTCCTGCATTTTCCTTGGGTTCCAAGGCAACTTCACAGTGAGCAAGGGGCTAGTGTCAGTTGCAGGATTATCTCAGATCAGCTGCTCGGGTGTTAAAATCAATTTCACCATATTCATTAAGCTGCACCTGTGTGCTAATCACTAGGCTTCCTTTGTGTGGTAAGGTCTGTCCTGTTTGGATGGCATCTTCACCCCAGCTAGAAGACTGTTCCCCCTTTTCTCCTCCAGTCCAATTTCTTTACTTTCTTCCAGATCCTATCTCAAGAATATTCTCTTTCAAAAAGTTTTCTCTAATGAACCTCACCCCTACTAGTCTTTCTCAGGACAAAGGAACAAAATTGAAATCATATTTTCTTTTTCTTTTTTTAAATATTTATTTATTTATTTAACTTATTACATTCGTTTTCACAAAATTTTGGATTCCAAATTTTCTCCCCCTTTTATCCCCTCCCCCCACCCCAATACACCAAGCAATCTAATTTTCCCTATCTCCAATCTGCCCTCTCTTCTGTCATCCCTCCCTTCTCTTGTCCCCATCTTCTCTTTTCTCCTGTAGGGCCAGATGACTTTCTATTCCTCATTAACTGTATGTCTTCTTTCCTAGTAGCAACAACAATACTTAACAGTTGTTCCTAAAACTTTGAGTTCCAAATTCTCCCCATCCTTCCCTCCCCACCCATTCCCTTTGGGAAGGCAGGCAATTCAATATAGGCCCTATCTGTGTAGTTTTGCAAATGACTTCCCTGATAGTCGTGTTGCGTAAGACTAACTGAATTACCCTCCATCCTATCCTGCCCCTCATTGTTTCTATTCTCTCTTTTGATCCTGTCCCTCCCCGAGTGTTGACTTCAAATTGCTCCCTCCTCCCTTTGCCCTCCCTTCCATCATCCCCCCGCTTGCTTATCTCCTTCTCCCCCACTTTCCTATACTGTAAGATAGATTTTCATACCAAAATGAGTATGCATTTTATTCCTTCCTTTAGTCAAATGTGATGAGGGTAAACTTCTTGTTTTTTTTTTTCTCAGCTCTCCTCTTTTTCCCTCCACTAAGAAGTCTCCTACTTGCCTCTTAAATGACATATAATTACCCCATTCCATTTCACCCTCTCTCCTCCCACTACATTTCTCTCTCACCATTTACCTTAATTTCTTTTAAGATATGGTCTCATCCCATTCAATTCACTCTGTGCTCTCTGTCTCTGTATGTGTGTGCATGTGTGTATGTGTGTGTGCGTGCATGCGTGTACATGTGTGTGTGTGGTCCCACCAACTACCCAGATACTGAAAAGTTTTAAGAGTTACAAATATAGTCTTTCCATGTAGGAATGTAAACAGTTCACTTCTGGTAAGTCCCTTATGACTTTCTCTTTGCTGTTTACTTTTTCATGCTTCTTCTCATTCTTGTGTTTGAAAGTCAAATTTTCTTTTCAGCTCTGGTCTTTTCATCAAGAATGCTTGAAAGTCCTCTGTTTCATTGAAAGACCATATTTCCCCCCTGAAGTATTATATTCAGTTTTGCTGGGTAGGTGATTCTTGGTTTGAGTCCTAGTTCCTTTGACTTCTGGAATATTCTATTCCACTCCCTTCGATCCCTTAATGTAGAAGCTGCTAGATCTTGGGTTATCCTGATTGTATTTCCACAATACTGGAATTGTTTTCTTTCTAGCTGCTTGTAAGATTTTCTCCTTGAGCTGGGAGTTCTGGAATTTGGCCACAATGTTCCTAGGAGTTTCTCTTTTTGGATCTCTTTCAGGTGGTGATCGATGGATTCTTTCAATGCTTATTTTGCTCTCTGGTTGTAGAATGTCAGGGCAGTTTTCCTTGATAATTTCATGAAAGATGATATCTAGGCTCTTTTTTTGATCCTGACTTTCAGGTAGTCCCATAATTTTTAAACTGTCTCTCCTGGATCTATTTTCCAGGTCAGTTGTTTTTCCCATGAGATATTTCACATTTTCTTCCATTTTTTCATTCTTTTGGTTTTGTTTGGTGATTTCTTGGTTTCTCATAAAGTCATTAGACTCCATCTGTTCTATTCTAATTTTGAGAGAACTATTATCTTCAGTGAGCTTTTGAACCTCTTTTTCCATTTGGCTAATTCTGCTTTTGAAAGCATTCTTGTCCTCATTGGCTTTTTGAACCTCTTTTGCCAATTGAGTGAGCCTATTTTTCAAGGTGTTATTTTCTTCAGCATTTTTTTGGGTCTCCTTTACCAAGGTATTGACCCGTTTTTTATACTTTTCTTGCATCTCTCTCATTTCTCTTCCCAGTTTTTCCTCCACCTGTCTAACTTGATTTTCAAAATCCTTTTTGAGCTCTTCCATGGCCTGAGCCCATCGGACATCCACCTGGGATGTCTGGCATACAGAGGCCCTGACCTCCATGTCTTTCCCTGATGGTAAGAATAGTTCCTCGTCATCAGAATTAAAAGGCGGGAACATCTGTACCCCTTCAAAATAGCTCTCTATGGTCTTATTTTGCTTCCTTTTTCTGAGCCTTTTCCCAGCCAGTTACTTGAGTTCTGAGATTCCTGTCCACCCCTGCCTAGATCCCGCCCCAGCTAGTGCTTGGGGTCTGAGATTCAAATGGCCTTTCCACAGCAGGTGCAGCTGCTATTCAATGTGAGGTTAAGTTCTGGTGCTTGGGTGGGGGCAGGGCACCTTCCAGGCTCAGTTCCCTCAGGGACTTTATGCAGAGACCTTCAGTAATGGAGCTCCTGCCTGCTTGGGGAGTTCCGGGCTGCAGCCACTGCCTCTGTTGCTGCCTCTGCCGCTCCCTCCCCCGCTGCCTCCCAAGGGGGCCCGAGTCACGGAGACACCCCGCTCCTCTCTGGCTAGCCCAGACGTCTCTCTCACTGACCTGTAGCGTGTGTGGGCGGAGGGACCTTCGCGACCACCGAAGATTCTGTCCCTGAAGCCTGCTCGGATCTGCTCCTCTGGGGCCGTGCTGGCAGGGCAGCACAGGGGTGGACTCTGCTGTCCAGAGTGCGACGGACCCCTTGTGGATGGCTTTCCAGGGCTCTCTGGAACGGAAATCTTTTCCACTGTGTTTCTGCGCACCTTGCAGTGCTCCTGAATTCGTGGGGAGTTCTTCTTGCAGGAAATATATGGGCTGTGGGTTCAGGGCTAGCATACGTGAGTCTTTCTACTCTGCCATCTTGGTTCCACCCCCCCCCCCAACCTTTTTTATTCTTCTGGAGTTGCCTGACTACCATTCTGATGCCTCATCATGGAATGGACCATGCAATGACCCACAAACTCTGGAAGGCTTGACCAAGGCTAGACTGTTGAGTTTTTGTCCTTATGTTTATGGTTGGGTTTTTTTTTTTTTCATTTTAAAACAATCAAGGCAAAGACTAATTTTCTATCTAATCCTCTAAGACTTCAGCATCCAACCCTGATAAAATCTTTAGATTACAAACAATTGGTTTATGAGAATTCCTTTGTAAACTGGACATACTTATTATGATGAGGATGTTATAGATGAGGATGTCACCTCATAGTTGACCAAAATATATTGAAGCCATTTCTTCTTTTCCTTTCTGTGTCATTTCACATACCTCACATTTCACACTCCTACTGTCTCCTTCTTCACCCATGTTTCTGAATGGGTGACCTTCTGCTTTTCAAAGCCAACCTCTCTACATATTTCCTTCATTCCATTCAAACACAGCCAACTCTCCCCATCATTAAAACCCCCCAACTAGATCCTTCCATGCCCAGTAGCTACCATCTAATACTCCTCCCCGTCTCACCTAAATCCCTGGAAAAAGCCTTCTTCTCTCAGTGTTTCACTTCTTTTTCTCTCTCTCTTCTAAACTCCCTTGCAATCTGGCATTTGACCTTATCATTCAGCTAAAACTGATCTCTCTAAAGTTACCACTGATGCATTAATTTCCAGTTGATAGCCTTTTCCAATCCTTATCCTTCGTGACTTCTCTGTAGCATTTAGCACTATTGTTGATCTTCCCTCCTCTCTGGATTTTTACCACTGTTCTTTCTACATCCTCTTTTCACTCTGGGTTTTTGGGACTGCTCTCTTGCTCTCTCTTCCTACTTGGCTGACCATTCCTCAATCTCCTCTGCTAGATCGTCATCCATGTCTCACTCACTAACCGCGGGCATCCTGCAAGGCTTTGTCCTAAACCCCTCTTCTCTTTTCTCTATATAATCTCCCAATTAGTAATCTCATGAATAATTTTTGTTGATTTTGTTGAGTTGTGTCAGTCGTGTCTGACTCTCCCGTCCTCTTCACTCAGTAAGCTCTAACTGTTATTACCTCTATGGTAAAAAAAATAAAGTCTGTTTGCCTCTTCATCACCTGGCCCCTTCCTAACTTCCTAGGCTCTCCTCTATTTGGTTAAACAGTCAGGCTGGCTGACTTGCTGTCCTCAGATAAGATCTTCATACCTTTGTCCTAGCTATTTCCCATCCCTGGAATTCTCTCCTTTCTTACCTTTACTCCTCCTCCTCCTCCTTTCTTTTTTAGCATCCCTGACTTCTTTTGAGACTTAATTCCTACAGGAAACCTTTCCTGATCCCAAAGCTACTAGTTCTTTCCCCTCTGAGATTCCCTTATGCTAATTTTTATATACAGTGTATGTAGTTTTTTTTTATATATTGTCTTCCTCATTAGACTGTGAACTCCTGTGTTCTCTAGGAAGCACATGTGCTAAAACTGAAACAAAACAAGGGCCCCTGGGCAGGTTAATATATATATTTATGAAGAATTCCACACTTTCAATTTGGAAGAAAAGCAAATCACATACACTACTTTCACAGCTTTGGATAGAATATTCATAAACAAATAAGGAACAGAGGCAATTATAAAGGATAAAACATTATATTGATCTCATGAATTTGAAAAGCTTTTGCACAAACAAAATTGATGTATCTATGATAAGAAGGGAAAGATCTTTGAATCCAATATCTATTATAAGGATGGCTATCTAAGATGCAAAAGGTCACACCCAATGAATTGGCAAAAGACAGTTACACTTGATGCTGAAGATTAGGGAAAGACAGGGACATTCTAAAGCATTATTTATGTTGGAATTTGGCCCAACCATTCTGAAAAGCAGTTTATAATCATTCAAATGAAGTGACTAAAATGTCCATGCATTTTGACCCAGAGATTTCAATTGTAGGAACTAAGGATGCCATTAAAAAAAAGGAAGACTCCTTTTACACCATGTTATCTTTAGAGCAGCATTTTTAACAATAGCAAATAACTAGAAACAAAGTAGATGCCTGTGGACTGGGAATGGTTAAAGTGTAATACATAAAAATAACAGATCATTACTATGTTCTAAGAAACAATGAGCATGATGAATATAGAGAAGTATGGAAAGACTTTTCCAAACTCATGCAAAGTGAAGGAAGCTGAGCCAGGAGAACAATGTGTAAAATAACTATAGCAATACAAGAGGGAAAGGGCAGCAACCATAAAACAACTGCAAGTGAATGTGGTGAAATTATAAAAAGCAAGCCTTGGCCCCAAGGAAGAAACATGAGAAACTGCTCTTTTGCAGAGGCCAGCGTCCGCATATGTGGAACATTCCGTCTAACATCAGATTGTTTTTTTTTCTATTTGCTTATTGGTTTTACTGAGTTTTTTTTCCCCTTTCTTTAATTCTTTTTTGTTCTTTTACAGGATGATTCTCCTGGGTATAGAGAGGAAATATAGGTGATACAAAAGATATCAATAATTTTTTTTTTTTGAGAAAAAGAATATGAGCTCCTTGAGAACAGGGATTATTTTTGCTTTTACCCTAGTATGTAATAAAGAGTTAAAGTTTGTGGACTGATTGATTGATATGTTGATTCATGGATGGATAACTTCCCAGATCAGTCTACAAAAGCCTCTTTTAGCTAGTGCTTCAGCTGACATACATTTGCAATGGAAAATACAGTAACAGTAAATAGATATTACTGTAATCGTACAGTATTTCAACTATAAGACTTGGGGAATGGAGAGTCATAGATTTAAAAATTGAAAGGGCCTTTGAGGTCTTCAAGTTTCACAGATTATTTCACAGATAAAATCCTTTGAGGCCCCGAAATGTTAAATATTACATAGGAGGAAACTAGCAGATCTGAGATTTAAACCAAAGTCTTCTAACTGAAAAATCCAATATTCTTTTCATTGTATGACACTACAAGTTTCATTTTCTTTCCTCTCCTCACTCCCCTTTACTGGCAGGGAGGCAACATAGAAGACTGGAAAGAACAAATGAAGTTGAACTCAATGGATCTGAGTTCAAGTCCCAGCTCTTGTACTTACTACCTATGTGATCTTGAGCAAATTACTCAGGTCCATCATCTGTAAAATAAAGACTAGATATGATCTCTAAGGTCCCTTTTTGCTCTAAATCTATGATCCTTCCAGATTCAAAGTTCCAGGACACAGTATAGAAATTCTCACTAGCTCCCCCACCCTCCTGTGTGCCATGATGGTGGAAAGGCAACTTCACCCTAATTTAATGTGGTAATTCATGTTGGTATATGTGAAAAAAATTAATTCATAAATCAGGTGGTCCTGTTTCAGGGGCTGCCTGTAGTAACCAGACTTAAGTTTAAAATGGGATTTGCAATGCTTGACCAATGATCCATTGAAGTTACCCAGGCTTTGAATCTCCTGCTCTCAGAGTTTTTCCCTGTAGAGATTCTCATGAAAGTATTTCAGAGACACCTATATAAATATTTTTAATAGGTCTTGGCCTGTTTCCTCATAAGACATTTGTTTATTCAAATATTGACTTAAAAACCTGAATTTGGGACACTATACACAGCACAGTGGGCAGTCCTTGATTGTAGGAGGTAATCATATTTATTGCCAGACATACTTTTTTAAAAAGATCCTTACTGCTAAATTCACTTATGGAAAAAAAAAATCTTAGATGGAGAAATAGCATAATGTTTCCCCAAACTTCAAGTTAAAATGGAAATGTTGATCTTTTTAATCAAAAAGACGTCAAATTTCCACATACCCTTAGGGTTTACACTTAAAATTTTGGTACTTACAGCATGAGCAGCCTATGTGTGGATCTATTTTCTACCACAAATCTTCTCTCAGGCAGGTTGGATAAGTTTCTCAGAGGGATAGTTGGCCAAAAAAAAACTTCTGGAATGTACAATGCCTGGCATATGTGGTTAAGTTTTAGCCAACCACACACTTCAGCTTGGATTTTAAATATGGGCACAGGGTGGGATTCCCCATTTTTTTTTTTACCATTTAAGGCAACTTTGCTGACTGAAAAAAGAAAGTAGTCTTATAACAAAGAGCAGAACTTTAAAGAGGTTGAGTATGAATGGTAACTGTGAATATGGGAGAACAGAATGTTTACAGGTAGCTTTTGTATATGGTAGGTTCTGTGAACCTATCTGTAAAAGAAAGCACCCCCCACATACAAAGGAATTGCCTGCTATCACAGTGTCTTGCATCTACATTTCTAAAAGGAAAGGCAACTTTTGAAGGATCAAAGATCATTCACTTGGTTCAGGGGAAAAAGTCAGCACACTGAACTTAAGATAAAATACAGAGAAATCTAAATCAACAGACAAAGCTTCCAAACTGTCTGACAGCAAGCAATATATACATCACAAATCAACTGACAGATGCAACTGCCTGACCATACATACATAGTTACCAGAGAGGGAAGCACCAACATCTGGATATTCAAAGGGGGGAAGCTACTTAGCAGCTGCCCAGAGTTTGGTCTGGCCAAACAAACACTTCCAATCTGTAAGCCCCAAAGTAAAACCTCACCCTCAGAGTATTTATACATCTTTTTAGAGCCAGAGGGCATCACAACTCTTGAGAACCAGTGCCTCATTAGAAAATTAACAAAAGGTGTGACCCTTCCTACAAATCTTCCCTAATCAAACTCCCCTTAATGGACAGGCCCCATTAATGGGTAGGGAAAGTCTTCTTATTAAGAAGCAAAATTATATTAACAATAAGCAAAAATGCATTATCAATACACCATCTCAATGAATCTCACATACTAGAACACTGTCAGGGAGGCAAAAAATCCATATTTGCCTTAATGGAAAGATTTGGCTGGATTAATAGGTTTATAGGCTAGATCAGAGAGATGGTCTGAAACAGTGAATCACCATTAAATTGGGAAAACCACTTTCAAGACCCACTTCTGAAACATGCTTGTGTGACCCTGGGCAAATCATTCAATGTGTAAATCTTCTTAGGCATCTTTCTAAGACTAAAAACCATAGTTGAATGAGGGAAAAGAAGTTTCCACACTGGCAGTTCAGATCACTTTAATTTATGAAATCACAGGCTAGACTTCAGAAATGGAGTAGAGATTTATTTTAATGTTAAAAGGAAATTCTGCCAGTGCAACTCAATGTCTTTTTTTGCAACTTACTTGCCTAGGGTACTGAGAAACTAAGAAACTTGCTTGTGATTATAGATAGCTTTATCTATGAAATCATGGGACCACCAAAAGAAAACAGACCAAATAGGGCCAATTCTACACAAAATTCCAATGCTATTTTAAGTTCTTATAAGGGAGAAAGTGAGATAAAATAACCAATATTTAATTGTGAATTAATTTAATATTACTCATTCCACACATAATTGTAATTTAAAAGGATCAGAAGAATTTATCTCTAAGAGAAAAATCTTAGAAAATTATATTTCCACCCCATTATAATTGGTTTCCTTTATAATTTTGTGCATTTTATTGTAATCCTATGTGTAAGGTACATGCATTGCTCTTGAAAGTTTTGTGTATATCTACATAGATTGTCTAAGTGTGGCTTATGGGGGAGCATTAATGGATATTTCTGAAATCTTTCCCATCTCCTTCCCTTCCAAGAGAGATAATACTTTCTGCCTGGAAGGGAGCAGAAGGGGCCACAGGGCTGACTATTGTGCTCTTCTTAGCATATGGGTACCAAATTACCCACCCCACCCCAAGATATTGTTAGTCTAGGGGAATTATTCTCTAAAGATTCGTCACTTTCCTGTGAAAAGGTACCTTGAAAGGGTACCCAAATCTCATATT